>JALBYZ010001136.1:0-10049 GCA_038050575.1 Globisporangium mamillatum | reverse complement strand
CAGAGTTGCGAAGAGCACAACCACGAGCTCCAGTTCCAATAGAAAAAAGAAAGAGCTTGCGCAGAAAGCGCGTGTCTTTCGCAGGCACGCCCATGGTGCTGTGTGTGGTAGTGGCTTGTGGGGTAGCTATTAAGTGGAGGACAGAGAGAGAGAGAGAGAACGCCTTGAGCTTCTTCGCGTCTTCTTCGGGTTGTTTTGCGGTTGCCGCCACTCTTTGAGAACTGGGCAAGGGAGAAGAGGAGGAAGGTGAGTGAATGCGACCCACACTCTGGGTTTATTTCTAAATTTTAGCCAATCAGTGAAGTGAGGAGAAGTGTTGGTTTGATTGGCGGGAAAGGGGTAATATAAAGTGGTCCACATCTTTATCGGCTCCCTTGAGTGATTGCTTGCTTCAGTGCTGTCGCACGTGAGGATGGGTGGCAAGATTTGATTGGCTGGGTATTCTAGAAGCTAGAGTGCTGGTCCTTTCGATTCTTTTGAGTGGCGCAGCTGACGTTGGACTGCAGTCGATACCAGTTTCCTTTTTCACCATTGGTAAGAGGAGAGGTCGAATGGTTGATAGGCCGCTCGCTGTGATTTCAGTCAGGCTCGCTGTCAAATCACGCGCGACGATCGTTAATAACATAATGTATAATATCGGATCCAAACAAATCACCAGAGAGAGGGAGGGACAGCACGTCCAGAACAAGGCCGACAGCAACATCCACAAAACCCATCTTGTACCAGCAGTTTGCTGTTAAATGACCATCACTCTGCTACTCTTGATTGTGCCCATCAGTTGAAATCAAAAAGGTGACATCAGCAACACTCGCGGCATTCTCCCCCCAATTACCTACACAACAAGGATTCAAGAAGGAAAGGGTGCCAAAGTATAGTAAGTACAAGTTAGAAAGCTCACATCAATAAACAACAGGTAAAGTGGAATGATGGTCTCTGGTTTCTTTTTTCCCACCTTTTTAGGTTTTATTACGGCCATTCAAAAACGCGAGGTTTTGAATGATCAATAGAAATGCATATAGAAATAGAATGATATCGTTTCTGTACCTGACTTGGAATGGTGGTGGTGCACCACAGCGCGTGAGTGCTGGTTGTTCACAACGTTACAAATCCGATGTCCATTCAGAATGTTCACAATTCGTTCTGCGGAGACCGCGAAATGAGTATGCCATGCAATTGATGTGTACAACTGTACATAATCAGTTGGGAAATATTAGCTCATTGTCAACTTCATCCTTCATCCATGTCCTGTTATGGGAGTGATCATTGCGGAAGTGATCCCACTTGCGGGTTATTGTTGCATGAGAAACTGGTCCTGATTACGTCGAAGAGTGAAGAGTGGGGAGGGAGTGGTTGTCCCTGAGCATGCCCACATGGGTCAAGGCACAGAACATAATTTGCTATTTGATCGAGGCACCCAAACAAGACTTCTTCGAAGTCACATATATCGCCAGTCTTCAATTGATCGCGAGGTATGTTGCTCTCGCCAGCCAACCCGCTCGATGGAAACAGCGTGTGCAATTGGTTTGAGAGGTGCAGATGTTGTCCTGGATTTCGCACATGCTGCAGTGTATGATACCGAAGACGAGGCATCCGAGCACGGAAGCTTGGTAGCCGCGGCGTCAGTGGTCCAAACTGCGTTGCGAGACCGACCTCGCAGCAACAGTGAAAAAAAGAAGCGGGTAGAGAACACCATGTTGAGCTCGGAACACGTACATTAGCAAAAGCAATGCCGCTCTCCGCATGAGTGTGTTGAACACATGCGAAGAGATCATCCCGCGCGGCGCTGCCGACATTGGTGGGGTTGGTGACCTCGAGCGCTGCCCCCTTCGTTTTCTTCGACACGAACGCTCTTCTCTCTTTCAGCTACAATGAAGGATCTCGGACGCCTTCTTCCGACTGAATTTGTCTTGTATGGGAGAATCGTGTCTTGTATAGACACGCGCACGTAGCAGAATGATGGTCAGAGAGTGATTCTGAAGTGTATTTTTGCCAATCAGCTACGAAATATTTCGACTCAGTCTAATTGGCAGAAAATAAATTCGATCTGGATCACATCTTGATTTCACTATGAAGATGGACGAATCACATTCAATTCACTATCAGAGCGCCTAGAGGCGCCGCGTGGCAGGTAATATTCTGAAGGGAAAAGAATTCATCCAATCACGAAGCGTACTTTGGTATGTCATTCACTCTGAACAATAAACATCACTCTTAGAATTGTGTAGCTGCATACTCTCTTCTGTAGCTGTATATTGTAATATGTTGGTGCATATTCTATACATGCATTATCAACTATGCGGGAGCGCGTTCACAAGTCAAAAGGCACACATTTGGCAACAAGCGCGCAGGCGAACGAACATGGGCGGGGACAAGCGGACTAACTAACCAGCTGCGAGAGAGAGAGAGAGTGCGCTAGTGTGAACGGAGCACTCCCGAGACATGTGCCCGTGAGACTGCTGCAGGTACAGAAGACATCCTCTCGTGTGATTTCGCGTTTGCCTCCGGTGGCGGGCGCGTTCTCGTTCGCGTAGCTCTAAAATGGAGGCAGCCACGCCTCCTTCTAGAGAGGAGAATGGCGCATCGACTGTGAACGTCGAGCAGGTGCGCGAGCTGCTCGAGAGCGCGGCGCGGCGCCACCGCTGCATCAGCGAGCAGATTGAGGAGTTTGATGACGACTCGAATGCGATGCAGTTCCCTGCGAAGGATACGCGGCGGTGTGACTTCCCGCTCTCGCCCGTGCCGATGGGGGCGGCGGCCTCATCGCGTCCAGGAACAGCGTCAGCGCTCAAACAACAGCAACAGACTCGTGCAACATCGGCAGCGAGCGCGAACAGTGGTGGTGAAAATAAGGACAGTGTGGTATTAGAAAGCGAAGGACGTGAACGAAGTTCGTTATCAGGCGACGCGGAGCTCTCGACGTGGCGCAACCAGCTCCAGCTGCACGTCGTGCACTTGCTGCAGAAGCTGCGCGCGCATCCCGACCAGCTGCGGGAATTTTTATTGATGAATTATGAAGACGAGAGCGAAGACAGTGCGCGGCGGGAGCTCTCGGTGTCACTGGGTGAGAGCGAGGAAGACAGCGGCGATGAGGTAGACAGCGGCATTGCTGTTGGTAGTCAGACTCGGCGTGAGAGTGTAGCGGAGCGCATGGCGCGTCGAGAGCGTGTGCTCAAGAAGCGCATGGGGAAAAACTACGCCAAGCTCCGACTCGTGTTCAGCCAGTTGCATCGCGTGGCATTCGTCATGGGTGAGACACTCTATCAGCAAGTGCACTCGATGGTGCGGCGAAGCGTGGCGCAGGGCGTGATCAATCGCCAGGCGAACTTGGTGCGGCTCGAGTCTATCTACAAACTGGAGCTGCGGCGCCAGGTAACGACCGAGAAGCTGCTGGAGACGGTCAAGATGAAGGACACCGAGCGGAAGAAGAAGAAGCGGCGCCAGAAGCGCGACGAGCAGCACGTGCGAGCGCAGACGCTGCGACGCAAGACGCGGATGCTCGCTGTTCAGGGTGGGTATAAAGCTGGTAGCGAGCTCGCAGGTATAGAGAGAGAAGATGTCGATGCGAACTCTAGTCAGGCGCTGATGCACCACAACTCATTCTGGGATCAGCACACTGAGATGGAGCCGATCAAATCTGCGCACTTCTTCAAGATGCACGCGCTGGAGCGCGTGCTCGCGCTCGAGTGGCGGCGGCGTCAGGACATCATGAGTCACAGCTTCAACATGTCAGCGAGCGATCTCCCGCACCGACTCGTGTCGGAGCAGACTGAGGAGCTGATTCACGATAAGTTGATGGCGTTCCTCTACAGCAAGAACCGCGACACGTTCCCAGTGTGGAAAGATCCACCAGAGAACTCATTCAGCCGCGAAGAAACGCTGCGGTACCTCAAGCGCCTGCTGCCAGTGCTGATGGCGATGCCGCTCTTTCTGGGACTGACGATCGATCAACTTGTGGAGTTTGTGCGGGTGACCAAGTGGAGAACGTGTAGACAAGGTCACAAAGTGCTGGTGCAAGGCGCGATCATGGACGAGCTAGTGATTGTGATGGACGGCAAGCTCGATTTTCAGCCGCAGATTTCCAAGAAAGAGTCGAAACCCGATCCAAAGAACTCAAGTGTCGAGTCTGAAGTTGTCATCGGTGATCAGACCTCGAGCGCTCCTGCAACTGGTGTGTCGGAGCATGTCTCCACACAAAACAAAGTCGTGCCTACGTACTTTGGTGAGCTTGGGATGCTGAGCAAGACGGAGGAGTGGAAGTCAACGCTGTTCGCCAAGTCGTCTGCGGTGAAAGTGCTGGTGTTGTCTCGAGCTGCGTTTGACACTGTGTTGCAAAAGCTGTTTGGTGGGTCCAGGAGCAGACAGTTGCTTCTCGTTGCTCAGCAGAGACCGTCGTCCTCTCCAGCTGCGAGTGTTCGTGGGCACAACAGTAATATGTCGGTCATATCGCCAACTTGGCCGTACACTGCAGCAGGCGCGGCAGCGAGAGAGAAGAACGTTGCAGCGCTGAAGCAAATGCAAGAAAAATATCTACAGCAACGTCAAGGAGAACGTGACCAGACGACGCAGCTAGAGCAGCAACAAGAACCTGGATCAGATGCATCGAATACTGCGAGCCATGACGTTTCCAGCCCAAAGACGAGTGGCGAAGAAGAGAGTCAAGACAAGAAGAAGCAGGATGTGAAGCCAGACTCTAAACAGTCGGCTCATAGATCCGAGCAGCACTACTCAGGCAGTACGATCCAGTATTACCCGTCTTTTGAAACAACAGCGAGAGGAGATTCCAACACGAGCGGGATTGCGCACACGTTTCGCTTGAAGTGGGCACAGCCGATCGCGTTTCAAATGGAGTCACTTGATGATTCGATCTTCAACGAGTGGGCTCCGTCTTTCCCAGATACGAGTGCGATGGTGGATTTCCTCTCGTCGTCGTCACTGTCGTCCACGTGTCTGCTGTTCGAGAAGAAGAACGTGTTGCTGAAGGAGAACCTGAGATCTGCGTGCTTCCACCACCAATTCCTCGGTGGTGCGTACAAGTCACCATACAATGACCACTCCAGGAATGCAGCTGGGATTAGCTCAATTGACACTGCCAGTGATAGAGCAGGTGACAAATCGTCGCACCCGACTGGCACGCATCATCTCTCGCATGGAGCTACATTTACTGGCGACTCGCATGGTGCGAATGCTGGAGCCCAGCAGCATCAGCAGCAGCCTGAGAACAATGCGGAGAATGGACCGATGACCCTCGCGCAATTCAGCGACGCGAGAAAGAAGTCGAGTAATGCTGGTAGCAGCAAGAGGCACCTAAATGGATCGTCAAGCATGCAGAATCTGCTGAATTCACCACTGTCGAGCTCTGCGACCGTGTTGAACCTCGGGAACGTGCCGTTCTCGAGATCCAGTTTCGTTGCTGAGTCCAGTTTTTATGCAGGTCAGAGAGGAGGGAAATCGAAGGATTTGTCAACAAACAACGAAGTTGATGACGAGGACGATGAAGAGGAAGACGACAGCGAGATCGATCTATCTGAGATCGCAGCTTTCCAAGCGCAAGATGGCGCCCAGCGCAAGAAATCTATATCGCGGTCTAGTGGAACCCACCCTCAAAGTGACGGCCCGAACGCTGACGATGATGGTGACGCAGAGAACAAAACCACCCGTGCGCGGAAGATGGCGCTCGATAGCCTGATGTATTCGATGTCAGCGAACTCGCCGCGGAAGAGCAAGCTGATCGATCAGGACACCGCGAAGGAGATCATCGTGAAGAAGTATCTGCAGGCATCGAGCGCACAGGACAACAGTCACCTCCCGCCGAAATTCCCTCGTGCAGAGAGGAAGAATGGAGCGTCTATTCTGTTGAGTTTTTCTTCAGCAGCAGCGCAAAGAACAACAAACGGGATCAACATGGAGATCCACAACAGCCATGCGCCGCTGCCACTGCGAGTGGACCTTCAGCGACGGATGGAGGTGGTGCTGGCGTCGCTCAAGATGAAGCCCAAGGCGAAGCTAGACCTGGTGCTCAAGTACACGCACGTCGACCACTACGACCGCTTCCAGATGGCGGTTATGCTCTGGGAGCAGGCGCTACACTACGTCACGAAGAGGGAGGCGGCGTTGGTGAGCCTATGGAAGTTTGAGCTGGTGGCGAGCGATCCGCGTCGCCATTTCCGGTCGCTGTCCACGCACCGCCTGAGCGAGCAGAAGGAGCGCGACGCGCTGTTCTACCAGCTGAACTTCGCATCCGACGTGTGTCGCGAAGCGCTCGCCGAGCTGGAGAAGCAGTGCGGCGACAAGGTTTACTTTGAAGACCGGCTATACGCGGACAAGATGAAGAAGGACTACACGGAGCTGCTCTTCGACGTAGAGCAGGAGCGGCTGCGCATGATCTACAGCGGCGTTCGGCCGTCGGTGTCATTGTCATCAACAACAGACACGAAAAGCGAGCAAAGTGTTGGTGTAGTCGGATCAGAGAGCGGACCACGAACGCCAGCGAGACCGTTGCTTTCTTTTACTTCTGGTAATGATCGACCCACACAGCCAGTTGCAGCTGTCGACGAAACGCCGCCTTCAAAGCGGTGGAAGCGCTTCAACAGTGTGATGGTCCCCACGCCACCGCCATCGCATCCAGGATGGAACAGCAGCAGCAACAACAACAATGAAGAAGACGACCAAGCTCTACAGTCACAATTACTGAATCTGACTGGATCTGCCACGTCTTCTGGCGTGCGCTATCGATTAGCGAACCCGCAAGAGTCCATTTACGTGTGCATCGCGGAGAAGCGAGAGCAGGAGAAGAAAGAGGTGGCGCTGGAGAAGCAGCGGCAGCTGGAGTTGCAGTCGAACCAGGACGAGAAAGAGCATCGACGCAGGAGTTCGCATGGAGCGAACCATAGGATGACGGTGCAAGTGCGGCTGCAGCGCCAGACGGAGCTGAATGAGCTCACGCAGCGCCTTGAGGCAGAGAAACAGTAGCAGCAGCAGAACAACGTGAGGAGCTCAAAGTCGTCTGACTTCGCAACGCCCAGACCCAGGAACGCAAAAGGCGGCGATGGAACGGCCGAGGAAGTTCGACAGGTGGCAGGAACGAAGAGCGAAAAAGAGAGCGCTCCAGAAGTGTCCGACCTCGCGCCTCTGCAGCGCGCGCTGCACGTGTCGATGAGGATCTCAAAGCAACAGTTGATTACGTCCCTGCTCAAGCGGCTGGCAAGCGAGCAGAGATGTGCACAATGAGATTGATCAACATATATTTTTCAAACACAATCCAAGACATACAATACTGCGCGGCTCTCTCTTACTCAATGCACATCCACGAACGGAAATTTTCAACACTCTCCTTCGCTAGTCTTTCTTCCTGCGCTGCAAGAAAAGCAGCTTCATTCACTTTTCTCGCTTTCTTCATTCTGACCACGGTGTTGGTCGTCTGTGTGACCTCTTTCGCTGGTTCTTCATCAAAGAACGGACAATGGAAGTCCCACGAGTCATCTCTCCATATCGAGGCAAACTTGATGAGGAGTGTCGTGGCGCCGCGCCGCCCCACAAACATGAACATTGTTTCATCATTGCTAAACACCGCATTGACTGAAAAGTTGGCAGAGCCAGTCACAACAATGCGGTTGTCAACGATCAGAAACTTGTCGTGCATGAGGAGAGCACGAGTCTTTATCGCTACCAACTAACAACAAGCACCAACACAGCACAATATAAATGTCAATGAGCAGAGGAACAACATTAATCTCGTGAGCAAGAGATGTAATAGTAATATATGATAGTTACCGAAGTTCGTGTGCGGATGAATGGAACCTTGGAGAATTCCTTCCGGGAGAGGTCGTGGTCCGTTAGGATGCGAATCTCGACCTCACCCTCACGCGCTTTATCGACAATTGCTTGTGCCACCTCAAAGATAAACAGTACCAATGACAAATAAATCCAATTAGTTCATTCCGGACAAGTGAAGTACTAAACTCTGTGTCAGTTAATAAATCACATGGTGTTTTTGCTATTTTGTGCGGAAAATTGCTCATTACGATCTACAAATTTGAAGAGCAACGCACCTTGCAATTCCAATGCAAGCAAAAATAATGAAGCCAAAAGAATCATTATTGAAAAAAGTTACGAGGGAAACTCAAAGCACCTTTATTGCTCTACTCTGCTGGAATGTCATCCGCCACAGTAACGTAGCCATTTTCCATTTTGATGCAATGCTCAATATATTTCTTCCACTGCGATTGGTCGAACGTGTCGAGGCACTAGTGTGCGAGCTTTTCAGCTTCTTTGAGAGCGAACGTACCGTTACTCTTCGCAATAAAGCGTTTCAAGTGTGCGCGCACCGTCTTGATTGGGTTTAACTCGGGGTGGGTAGCAAGAAGGAAGAGCACGTCGCAGTTGAACTTCGCAGCCAGGGTGCAGACTTTGTAGATTGGTGCCGGTTTGTTCTCCTTGTAGATAGCGACAAGCTCGATGCACGCCAGTTTCATGTAGCCCTCTGTCGCCGTAGCACCTTCATGCTCGATCCCTTTGTCCACAAGCCACTGAGCGATCTCGTTCTTGCGGAGGGTGGACGGAGCCGGTCTGGACGCTGCTGTCAGAATTGGGTGGTAGCTTGCACGATCCAGCACCGAGACAGAGCCCGCTGAAACATTGGGGAGCATTCTCTTTTCGATCCAGTCGAGAAACACGGAAGTATTCATCTTCGTGTGGTAGTGTGCGTCCTTGAGCGACCTGCTCCCACGAAAGATCAGCTCCTCCAACGTGGCAGATTATTGAGCGCTCGCCTTTGCCGCTAGGAACCTTCAAGCCGCCGTGGCCTGCGTCGTAGGTCCAAACCTGCATTGGCGTCGTATTTTTATTCGCTTAGGTCTCGTCTTGGTAGTAGATTGGGCGGCCCTCGAGACGGTAATCGCGCAGCTTCTTGATGTAACGCACGCGCTAGGCAGCAACAAAAGCGTCTTCGCAAAGGTTTTGGTAGTGTGTGCGCCGCGTGCCGTAGTTAAGTGCATCTAGGTAGTCATGAAGCGATATAGCGTGCTTCTGCTCCAGACCAAACTTGTAGCGCACGTAGCGACGCCTTCGTTCATCGCCGAGAGGAGCGTTGTAAGCGTGACGTGCTGCTCTGCTGCGTACATGCTGAACACTGTCCCTCAAACTACTACAACGAAGCCCTCTAGCACAATCGCGTCACGGTGTCTGCTCTCTGCGTTCACAAACTCTTCACCGCTCTTGATTTGGGCTCGCACTCGCATAGCTGACCGTGTGCTGAGACCAAAACACATCGGTGTGCGCTCCACGGGGCGGTTGAGAAAGCGAGACTTTTTCGCTCAGCCTCGCAGTCAAAGAACGTGCGAAGGTCATCGATGACGTGCGTAAGGTTGTCTGTGATCACTCTGCACTTCCGCTTTCGTGCAGCAGCCTCTATTGTTGTTCTCGACTCCGCCATCTTCTCTTGCTTGTCGCTCTTGCTTATCTTCGCCAAATTTGGTGTGTGAGAGTTCGATTGAAAATCTTTTCTTGCCTCTTTTAGGCCAATGATATTGCGAGGTTAAAACAGCGCATTCTCCCTGCAGTACTCTTGATTGAAAAATGCCGTCCAATATTGATATTTTTGAGGTGGCTTATTAACTGACACAGAGTTTAGTACCGCCGAGGCTCACTCTCGGTGAGAAAATTACATAGATACGCCATCAGGTCGCTAAACAAATCATCTTGGTGCCAGTGAGACTACTGTAGCTGGACCATTCGGCTATGTACTACAGGCTTCCCTTGGCTAACGAAACCTGCATTTATGCAATGCCCTGCATAAACGATATGATCTGTTTGGAAGGGATATTGTGCAATTCTGCAAAACAGCAGGACCACGGATGCATCCACGAGCTCGATGAAGCCGCCGCCACCCGCCCGCATGCACCTGACGCGAGACCAGCAGCGCGTGCTCTACCAGCACCACCAAGACAACTCCTCAGTTTCACTGTACGAGCTTGAGCAGTGGGCACATGCTCGCTTTGCGCTACGAAGAGCACCTGCAGTCTCAAGCGTGTGCGAGCTACTCAAGCGCTTTC
>JALBYZ010001135.1:0-10053 GCA_038050575.1 Globisporangium mamillatum | reverse complement strand
TCGGTCGCAGCAGTGGCAACTGCAAACTTGGCCTCAAGATCGTCGCCAAGCCGGATACCAAGAAGAACGTCGAGCTCGCTACGATGACCAACAACAGATCGCCCGCTACCAAGAGCGGGCGCACGAGCGCGAGCACGCCGGCTACCACGATCATCGTCAGCCGACTGGATACCAAGAAGAGCATCAAGCTCGGTACCACGGCGATCGTTTCGACGAGGGCGACCGCTATCGACAGCGGTCGCGTGAAGACGATCTGGAGCGCCAACGTCAACAGTACTGGCGCCAGCGTGAAGACGAGCACTACGGCGACCGGCAAGTTGCGTTGCAGCCGGTTGCGCGTGAGAGTTAGCGGTACGATCCGCCGATTCGTACTGTCGCACCAAGCCAGCGACATCTTGGAGTAACTGCGCACGTGGCTCCCATGTATCATCGCGGGCACCATAGCCAAGCCAACGTACACGGTACCGGCGCGCCGCCGGTACCCCACGATAAGATGCGGACTCTGGGTCCTTATGATCCACAAGACGTTCAACGATCCAACGAACATCGCCAGCCGAATCAACAAGCGGCGGCCCATCACGGCGAAACGCGCCAGTTTCGGGCGGCAGTCGGCTCCCAGGCCGACCACGCGGAGATGTTTGCGGAGGATGCTGTGCTGTTGGCTGAGGGCGTTGCGAACCGGAGCCAGAGACTCGGTCGTCAGTACGACTCGGTGATGCAGGCAGCCGCTGATCATCGCGAGCGGCTGCGTCGTATTGAGCGGCAGCTCTTTGGGGCTCCTCAGGCTGGGAACGTGCCGGGGCCGCGTGGTGTGCGCCGGCGCTTGCGTCGTGAGGGCGTGAACTTCTACGAACCGCTGCCGTCGGCGCCTCAGGACTTGGAATCGTCGCCGAATGATACGCCTTGAGGCGCCCGACGTAGAACGTCGGGTGCAATCGCACAGTCGACGGTAAATCAAGCGTGTATGCGTCTCCAAGCGTCTTGATCACATTAAATGGCCCAATAAAGCGTGGTGCAAGTTTGTTTGCTCCAAGATTCGTAACGGCTGTTGGTTGGATCCCTTCTGTTGAGAGCAAGACTTGATCGCCAAGCGCGCCTGTCGGCATTGTCTTTCTGTTTGTCGACAGCGGCTTGCAGTGCATCGCGTACAAAGCGCACAATCGTCTGGCGCTGCAGCACAAACTCGGCGACCGCACTCAAGTCGGTCGCAGACGCTTCTTCAAATGGTGAGAAGTTGGCGTTCGGAGGCGCGGTAGCACCGACCGCGCCAGTGACGACAGCAATCGGTTGCGGGTTGATCGACGTCTGCGCAGCTCACAAAGCCAGTGGCGTCGCATCGCTGTGCGACGCAGCGACAACTGTCGCTTCTTCACTCGATCCAGTCGGGTCTGCTAACGCGGCGGACCCACTGTCGCCAGACTCCTCCCCCTCCAGAGTGGAGACAGGCGCCGCAGGCGACTCGGCAGCGAGCATTGCTGGCACGCGCGGATGACGCGCGTTGTTCACAAAGAACGGTGACAAACCCGAAGAAGCGTGAACCGCGTTGTTCAACGCGAATTCCGCCAACGGCAGAAAGTCAGACCATGACGCGTACGACGTCGCGTAGCTGCGGAGAACGTCTTCAAGCACGCGGTTTACGCGTTCTGTCTGCCCATCAGTCTCAGGATGGGCAGCCGTCGACATCAGCAGACGGGACCCGAGCAATTCAAACAGTCGGGTCCAGAACGCGGACGTAAAGCGCGGATCACGGTCCGACACGATCGTCTCTGGCAGTCCGTGCAGGCGGAAAACAACATCAAGGAAGATGCAGCGGTCTCCTCCGCTGTGACGCTCGTGGCCACTGGGGCCAGATGCACCATCTTGCTAAAGCGGTCGACAAAGACGACGACGCCCATATGCCCCGCGCGTCACGCGGAAGCCCAAAGATGAAGTCCATGCTGGCTGAACGCCAGGCGTCCGCAGCAATCGGCAGCGGACGCAACGGAGCCTGTCGCGACTGTGACGACTTCACGCGCTGACAAATCTCGCAAGAGCGCACCCACTTGCGTACCCACCGATACATGTGGTTCCAGAAAAAGCCGCGCGACAGTGCGGCGTACGTTTTCTCACGGCCCAGATGGCCGCCAGTCGGAGCATCGAGGTACTCGTGCACGATGCGTGCGCACAAGTCGGGATCGTTTGGCACAGCATCTCGCGGCGTGTCAAAGACGTCTGGCTGATACTTGATGACGCCATCATCAAGACTGTATCGCGCGGCACTTTGCCGCAGCGCGCTCGGCAAACGGCCGAACGCCTCTTCCGACGGAGATCGCAAATACTTCAAGAGCGCACCAAGCGTGGGATCATCGTCGTACGCGTCGGCGATCTGCCGACGCAGTGGCAACACTGGCGACGAACTGGTCATGCTGACGTCGCAGCCGACGCACGCGTGGAAGTCTTCCACTTCGTCCTCATCGTCGGCTGTCTCCGGACGCGGGGTCTCAGCGCGCGGGTCGTAGTCGGGACGCCGCGAAAGCGCGTCGGCAAGGATGTTCGACTTGCCGGGCTTGTAGCGCACAACAAAGTTGTACTCAGCGAAGAACGAGAGCCAGCGAGCCATGCGCTGGCTCAGGTGCGGAGACTTTGTCGCTGTCCGCAGCGACGCATGATCGATGTACAGCGCAAACGTGCGCTCGCCAAGAAGTTGGACGCGAAACTTTGTCAACGCGTACTTCATTGCAAGAAGCTCTTTGTCGTGGACGGGGTAGTTACGCTCAGCCGGCTTCAACTGCCGTGACTGGTAACTCACAACACGCTCACGACCCTCGTCGTCAAACTGCATCAACGCGCATCCAATTGCGAAATCGGATGCATCGCACACGACGTGGAACGGCTTGGACTCGTCGGGGAGAACAAGGATGGGAGCGGAGGCAAGACTCCGCTTCCCAGACTCAAAAGCAGCTTGGTGCTCGGGACGCCACACCCATGTGACGTCTTTCTTCAGCAGGCTCGACAGCGGCTGGATCAACTCGGCGTACGACTTTGTGTACTTGTGCAGATAGTTTGCGAGACCGAGCCATTGCCTGAGCTCGGTCTGACTTCTGGGTGTCGGCCACTCGCAGACCGACGCGATCTTCTCCGGATCGGCGCGCACGCCGTCGCGGCCAACAAAGCAGCCAAGCACTGGGATCTCTGGGGCACAGAAGTTGCACTTCTTCAGGTTTGCGTACAACTTGTGTTCGCGCATCGTCGCGAACACCGTGCGCAGATGCTCGAGATGCACTTGGACGTCAGTCGCGCTTTCGGATGCGCGACTGTGAACGAAGATGTCGTCAAAGCAGCTCGGCGCAAACTCGTGCAATGGACGCAACACTTGAGAGACCATGCGGTTGAACGTGGCTGTTGCATTCTTGAGCCCTTGCGGCATCAACAGCCACTCCCAGAGCATGCCACTCGGCGTGCTGACCGCGGTGAGCGGGACGTCGCTCTCGCGCATCAAGATCTGGTAGAAGCCGTCCGTCAAGTCGATGGCGCTGAAGATGGAGCTGCCCGACATGGTTTCAAGAACCATGTTTTTGCGCGGGATCGGCGTCTGCGCCGGGATGGTCGCGTCATTCAGCTTGTTGAAAGCGTGAACGATGCGCCACCCGCCAGTCGCTTTCTTCACGCAAAACGTCGGACTTGAGTGCGGCGACGTGCTCTCGCGCACATGCCCGGCGACTCGGCGACCCTCAAAGAACTCGTCGATCGCAGACACTTGGTCGCGCGGGAGCGGCCACTGCCGAGTCACACAGTACTTGGTGCCGGGAACGAGATCGATCTCGTGCCGAACCCCGCGGTTTTGCGGCAAGCAAGCCGGGATCTTGTCGGGGAAGACATCAGCGAACTCGGCAATGAGATCAACTACCGGGTTCCCAGCTTCGCGAAGCGCGTCAAACGATTGCGCGGTGAACCGCTGTTCGCGCGCTGTCTTCGGCTCTGCACCCTTGGGACGCGGATTCAGATTCGCGTCGACCGCTGTCAACAAGCAAACTTGTTCCAATTCATCGTGACGGAGCTCACGGAGAAAACGTTTCCATGACAGGCGTGGCAGCGCTGTCAGCGAGTCCGCGCACACAGGCGGGCTCTCGAGATCAAGCAGTCGATGCTGTGAAGTGTCATCACTCAGAAGGTGTACAACTTCCACGTCGGAGCGCGCCACTGCGCTGCTTCCGGCATCCTTGGGTTTGCGTCGGCTCCCGCTGGAGTCCGAGCCGACGCTCGATGCGCTCTTGATATCGTCGTCGTATGGGAGCTGCTGCTCGACCGTCCCTGCTTGCTGCGAAGCGGATCGAGGGAGCTCCTGCTCGACGTCGCGATCGCGTTGTGGGAGATGCTGCTCGACCGCGTTGTTGTTGCGCGGGAGCCACTGCTTGACCGCGTCCTCGACACATCGGAGCCTTTGCTCGATGGCCGACGTCTCATGCGGGAGACACTGCTCGACCGCTGCCGATGCGCACACACAAACGTCGCAGAGAGGGCCATCGCTCACTCCGTGCGGCGCTTGGGTCGTGGACTTCGAGTCCACGACGGCGACATGCGGCCACAAGTTCGCGGCCGACTCCAGGTGCGCGAAGACGCCGCTCACATCGTATGAGCGGCGTCGCTTCACGGAGCGAGTCTGCCAATCGATGTCGGGCTGGTAACGCATCAGCCACGGCATCCCCAAGATGCAGTCGAACGAGAGTCCCAAGTCGAACACAAAGAACTCGTCGTGACTGCTGAAGCCGTCGAACTCGTACGACAGCGACACACAGCGCCGCGGCATGCGATGCGTCTGGCCGTCCGCAAGTTTGACGGCCAATTCACCAGGGCCCTTGAGAACGCGCAGACTCCTGGGAAGATCACAAAGACTGCTGGACGCGACAAAGTTGTTCGTCGCCCCAGAGTCGAGAAGCGCCCGCAGAGGGCGCTTTGCGCCGGCGACATGGAGGTGGACAACAATCAACCTTGTGTCGCCGCGCGAGGTGGTGGCATTGAGCCGCGCATGATGCACGGTAGGGCTAGGAGGGGGATCTGCCACCGGAGGACCCGGACCTCCTCCAAAGACAGTAGGGCGCCCCGCGCCTACTGACCGTGCCCATTTGGGTGGCCGCTCGGCTCGGCTGCAGCAAGAGCCGGCGCTGGAGCGCGACACTCGGCGGCGCGATGACCAGACTTGCGACAACGGTAGCAAGTGATCGGACGCTGAGCTTGGAACGGGCGAGACCCGCCGCGGCCACCACGGCCGCGGCCACTTGACGATTGCGTGCGTCGGGTCACGTATGACTCGACGGCGTCGATCTCCATCGGCTCGGGCCCACTGGTCCGAGTCCGCGATGGCTTGAAGTCGTGCGACGCCATGACAGTGTAGTCTTCACGCAACGCAAGTGCGAACGCTTCTTCAAGCGTCGCTGGCTCATCGCGCGTCAAGCGATAGCGGGCCATGCCCTCGCGCATGCCGTACGCAAACACATGGACTTGCGACGCCATGTCGGCGGGGTGCGACACGATGCACGAAACTAAGTGTCGCGCCCGCTGCACGTAGTCGCGCATCGACAGCTTGCCTTGACGCAAACCGAAGAACTCAGCGCGCATGCGCGACTCGTCTTGGGGCGGCTCGCGTTCGAGCCGCAGGTCATCTTGGATTGACCGGAGCGTCGTAAACGCGTGCTCGTCAGCGACGAGCCGCCCGAGCGCCCACTCCTTGGCCTTGCCGGACAAACGGGAGATCAGGAAGTTGGTCTTCGCTTGTTCGGTCTTGACCTGGCGTGAGGAGATCGCAAGGTCGATCTCGCGGAACCACCGGTTCAATGGGAGACGGTCACCGTCAGCATCACTGTACGCCGACGTCTCAATCTTGACCGTCTCGCTGCGGGAGTTCGGCGACGCGAGAGTCGACTGCTTGCGCAGTGCGTCGTCGAGCTCACGTTGCATGAACTCTTGAGCCGCAATCCGTTGAGCTTCGGCGGACTCTGTGCGCAGTAGGGCCTCGGTGATGGAATCGCCGGTCGCCGCCGAGAGGCAGTGGAGGGCATTCCACTCGATCGTCGTGAGGTGCAGGAACTGCTCATGCTCGAGGGTGTCGGTCATCTTGACTGGTCGTGGGAAGGACCACAAAGTGCTACCAGGTGTAACGGGCCAGGGAGCCCGTAACTAAACTTACACGTGCGAGGGAGGAAGCAAATTTAACTCTGGATCAATGTTGTGTGCGTCGGCTTTGAGACCGACGCTTACAAGCCACATCATACAAATGCTGCCCTATGATTGGTGCCACGTAGATGCTGCGACATCCAGTATGACAACCAATCAGCAAATGACACGCATACAACACAGGCGCTGGTTGTGGCCTTTGTAGCCAGTGCGCAGCCGATACTAGCTATCGACTACATCATGAAGTAACCTAAAGTAACCTGAAGTAGAACTAAAGTAACCTAAAGGAAGTAACCTAAAGTAACGGGAGTCACCCCGTTACAAAATCGGTATTTTGTATGCCAGACCCTCGAATTAGAGCTAATTCTGGCTTTTTAGCGACAGTGACACTCTCACCACCGCGAGAGGAGCAACATATCTAAACAGCACGCTCGAACTCCTAAAATTGACTGAGATACGACAAAAAAAGTAGTGTACGAAAAGATTTAGCGCGGACTGTATAAACGTGAATCAACCCTGATCAAACCGCACCAACTCTGATTTATAGCCTTTTTTGTTGTTACAGCCACCCCTTTTTAATAGAACTAGGGGAGCCCGCTCGCGATGCTCACATGGAGAATCAAATATGAAAACTGATTTTTAAAAACCGATTTTATTATGAGATTAATAGTTCGGTGTTCCACAGAGCGCACCCTCTGGACAAGAAACAAAGAGGCAAACAGGCAGGAACAAACAAGCACGAGATAGACTCTCACTTCCCAATCAACCATCAACAACAACAACCACGACCGTCCGATCCACACCACTCTCCTCTTGCTTCCTCGTTCGCTTTACGTCAGACCAGCACTCATCTCACCGGGTCCTTCGGCTGCTCTAAAGTCCGTACTCGCTAACGTACGCCGACCTCCTTACAACATTCTGGTTGGTGTGCCACTGGCATAGGAGATTAGCGGCTTCAGGGAACACCTCCGAGAGAGCGAGCATGAACGCTTGGTCCTTGTTGGTGACAATCACCTTCAGCGGACTTGCAGCATCAATAGTCTGGAGAAACACCTCAATGCCCATACGTAGTCTTCGTGCTTTTCGTGGAGCAGGAAAGCAAAACAAGACGAAAAGCTGTGATTGGTGGTGCTCGTACCCACAACATGGAGGAGTGGCATCTTGGCTTGGTTCGTCTTGTAGGTGCAGTCCATGGTAGAGGCTGTGGGAAAACGGAGGGTCAAATGGACGGCCTCGTTGACCGCAAAGAAGAGACGAATTACGTTATTCGAAGAGCCGAGTTCATACTCGTAGCGTTAGTCGTCGAGCGCGAGCGTGGTGAGCAGTGCTTAGATAGGAGTCCTTCCTTTGAGAGCACGCTATAGTTGGAAGCTTTCGAGTTGTAGAGGCCGCGATTGACGAAATGCGGGTTGGTGGGTTTCAGCTGGAGGACTGAAGCCGCATCTCGAGGTGGAACGCCAGCAGCTAACAAGCGTTCGGTCTCTTCGGTCACTTCACTGCTCATGCGTCAGTGGGCGGGGTGAGCGTACGCATTCTCCGACCCTGGGTGGCTATGATTGCCGTCATGCGCAACAAAGCTCCACACGCCTTCCTTGTTCTTCGTTGCGTAAAGTGAGAACGAAGGGTCGTTCTTTCTCGTGGAGGTTCGCCGAGCGGTGGAAGCTTGGCCTTTGTTGCCGCTATTGTGCTCACCACCACGGTCACACTGCACTTCAACTAGTTTTCCTCTGCACGAACTACACGCGCTGACAGCGCAGCCTTCGTTCTTGGCATGCAATTGGAGTGCAGCCATCATCTCTTTTCAAAAGCGAAGCGTTGCAACGGCGGTGGCGCCGGCATTTTGATTGAGAGCAATGCCTGACGGGAACATGAGTGCAGTTGTGTCTTGGTTATCTGCGCGTATGTGCGCAGTGGGATTTCTTACCTTGTGCACTGAATGCAAACCCTAACAAAAGACATCTCGTTCTAAATGCATCTGAATTGGGGCGTGAGCTAAAGAGAGCCGTGTTAGTGAATGTAGAAGTAAGAGTGACTGAGAGTGAGTGTGTATGAGAGAGAAAGAACTCAAGAGAGAGAGATTTGGAGCTCCACACGAAACTGGCATACACTACTACACACCTGTATAGTTGATATTTATTCAGTCAACTGCCGTCGATTTATCATTTCCCTATATGCCTGCTTGCTCAGAATACTCTGCAAACAATCGGCATTCTGAGTGAATTAGTATATAAATCGGGGTCGTGCTGGTTTTTAGAGGGTACAAATAATAAATAAAAGGTGTCACCTATAAAAGGAGTTGGGTCTGGTTTTTATACAAAATAAGGGTTGACAGCTCTTAATTACACCCTAAACTCGTTGAATCTGAGTGGCTATCACAATAATATGCACACATATACAACACCGGGACATGGAAAAATGCTGAATTAAATAGCAGCATTTCGTGAGAAGTCATCAGTGGAGGAGGAGGACCGGAAATTGATGAGGATCTGGGCAGACAAATCCGTTTCAGACGAAAACAAAAATGTCACTCGTCACGTGGTCTCGAACCCACCGACCCCACCTGCTTTTTCGCTTTTTTAAAATGGGTGTTGAAGGTCCTACCTTGTCGGGCCTTGAAGTGTCTCTTCGCTGTATAAAATCGATGGCGTGAACCCACCCATCGAATGAATGATGTTTGGTATTTGAATCTGGATTCAATGTCATGCCGCAAAAACGATGGCATGCTTGCTGGTCGTCAGTTGTTTGTCCTGAGGCGGTTGTCATTTTTAGCACACCCGATCATTCAATTATCACAGATGGCGGATGAAGCAGCACATTCGGTGATGGACCCAAGCTGAAAGCTCGTCTTCTCGACCGGAACGCCGCTGTCATTGTCAAGACATGGCATTTGCCACTAGAACTATCTTCCTCACCCTGCCTGAAGGAACAACTCTTATTTTATATTGCGAGTGCAGCCGCTGTGACGGGAGCCTCATAAAAATATATTTTTCAAAAGAAATGCAAAAAAACAAAAAAAAACGGTGGCTTTTCAATAATCGACACTAAGCCCTTCCACTTTCGTTTTCGTTTCGGCAGTAACTCAGCCCTGAGGTCTCGTCTCTTTTTTTCGGCACTTTTTTCAGGACTGGGTTCGTGCGCACGGGTGAAAAACTGCTCGCGTGTGGTAACTCTGGCTTGTCATCGAATTTGTTCTGGGTTTTTGCACAGTTTAATCTTCAAGCGTTTCAGCAGGATTATGGTGGGTGGGTCTGCAACAAGCATAAAGATTGCTTCATGCTCGCGGACTGGTGCTCCTTCGCTCTTGCCCAATGGATACTTGGATACTCGAGGATACTCGATGGCATCTCGATACCACCCGAGGACACTTTGCCTCCAATGCGATGAATGCTCCTTCCGAGAGAGACCTCATTCTGGTTTTCACCTTCAGCTACTCACCTGCCTGCCTCCCCCAGCGACACCAAGCTACTCTCCCAACGTCTAACCACCTCTGCTTCGACGGCCCACAATCAAGACTCGACACTCAAGACTCAAGTAATCCCTCCCAGCAAGCCGAGTACTCAACCTTCCAGCTCAATATCTCAACTGGACTTCTCGAAATGGCGCTGCCTCGGTTCTTCATGGGCGTACTCGCCCTCGTGGTGCTCACGGCTCAATCGGCAGCTGGTTCCTCGCTTCGCCGCACCGAGACCGAAGAGAACGTGTCGATTCCAAGACGCTTGGAAGCGCAGGAGTTCATGCAAGCTATCGGTGCATCGACCGGTCTGTTCTGCTATCCGGAGCTAGGCTTCGACTTTACCGGCTACGACATCGGCAATACCCTTGCCCAGCCTGGGGAGTGTTGCTCCAAATGCAACTCCTTCACAGGCTGCAAGGCGTACTCGTGGAGCAACTACAACGGAGGTA
>JALBYZ010001134.1:0-10071 GCA_038050575.1 Globisporangium mamillatum | reverse complement strand
GCGCATCGTTTGAATGCAACGAAAGTTTCCTAGCTTAAGTTTTGGCCATTTTTTTCAAAAAATCAAGTGTCCGTATAATTATAAGGCGCACTGTATCTGCCAAAGTTAGCCGAAGATAACCAATACACCAGCTTGTCCTAATCTCATTATTTTAGGGAATCCAATTCTGATGATGCCATCATGTTCAGTTCAGGAGTGATGTTCCAGGTCAAGAGTGAATGACGTGCCTCTCGCAGACTCACTTTCAGTGGGTTTTGCTCCTGTCCAGTTTTCGCTAATGTTTTGTATCGGAAAACCGGATTCGGTTGTCCTTTTACAACGAGCTCTTTCATTGCAGCTAAAAGAGAAGAGCTAGCGTCCAAGCGCAAGGATGGCGCTGTCTGCTGTGCCAAGTGCGAGCGCGCGCTTCGTGATCGACACGGACGCCGGCGTGGACGACGCTGTGGCCATCATGATGGCGCTGCATGCGTTGCCGCGCGATTCCGTGCTGGGCGTCACCACGGTCTTCGGTAACGTCGACCTGCACCAGGCGAACCACAACGTCGCGCAGTACGTAGTTGCCACTCAACTGACAGTCCGATCGTTCATGCATCCTGATTGATCTAGCGCCTAACCAAAGTACATTTGTGCGTATGTAGCATTCTTGAAGCGTGTGGGCGTACGGATGTGCCTGTACACAGCGGTGCGTCCAAGGCGATCGTCGCGAGCGTATCGGAAGAGCGATGGCCAGGACACGGCCCCGACGGACTCGGCGGCGTGTCAGGAACTCCGGACACGTCGGCGTCGTCGTCGCTCATGGCCGCTGCGCGCAAGAACGACGCGGTACACACGCTTGTGGACCTCGCGCACAAGCACAAGGGCGAGCTCATCGTGATCGCGCTCGGTCCACTCACGAACGTGGCGCTCGCGACGCTGATCGACCCGAGCTTCATGGACAACGTCAAGCAGCTTGTGGTCATGGGCGGCACGTCGCGCGGCGAGGGCAACCTGACCAAGCACGCGGAGTTCAACGTGGGATGTGATCCAGAAGCTACGAACATCGTGCTGCAGCACAGCGACTCGGCCGAAAAGATGCTCGTGCTCCCGTTCGAGACATGTACAGACTTCACGATCCCGTGGTCGGTGTTCGACCGCGTGTTCCCGGAAGACGCGACGAACACGAACGCGAGCTACATCCGCAAGATCTGGAGCTTCACGAAGGCGTTCTCGAGCGACTTTGGGTTCGTGCCTTGTGATGCGTACGCCGTGGCGATGCTATGCCACCCAAAGTACATCAAGACCGCCAGCGCCATGCGCGGTAAGGTGCCGCTGGCGCCAGACGAGTTCCGTGGCGCCTCCGAGTGGGAGGAGCCGACAGAGCAGTTGCCGGCGAACGCGACGCTTGTCACGGAGATCGACGTCGACATCTTCGTGGAGTTGCTACAGAGCCTCACGCTGTGAGACTTGAGTCAAGTGATACAATGAGTAGCGCTCCGAATAGAGAAAGGAAGGAGCACATTTTGCACACACACTGAGTTTGTCTACACGCATGATTCTGTATTGTTTTCGGTATAAAGTAGATGGCAATGACGTTGCGTATCCTTGCATCATCCTCCTGTTTACTACTCTGAAATCGCCGCGGTACCATCAGCATCGCCACTACTTGTGCTGCTTGACGGCGAGACGCTCTCGGGCTTCTGAAAGATGCCGTGCACCCACACGCGGAAGCGCACGATGTTCTGCTGGCGGTTGACGTACTGGCGGCGGATGTACTCGTTCTCAACGCATACGAGTCCGGCCTCCTCCATGATTTCCTGCAGCTCCTCGGTCGTGAAGTAGTACGCGCGTGTGTTGTCGCCGCGCACGTAAAAGTTCTCCTTGAGCTTGTGGCCGGGACGGAAGCGGAGCTGCGCCTGGTCGTAGCGTCCGTAGTCGCGGAAAAAAAGCTTACCACCGGGCTTGATCGACGCCACCACCTTCTTTACGGCGTCGCGCATCTTTTCTGGATGCAGTGCCGACAGACAGAAGAGGAAAAGCGCAAAGTCCACACCGCCATTCGCAAAAGCTTCAGTTGGCAGCGGGTCGTTTGTGATGTCGCACACGGACGCCGCCACGCGCGTTGGGTCGTAGAGCGGCTGCTTCTTGAGCAGCGCGATCGCCGTGTCGGCAAAGTCGATCGCGATGATGTTGAGCGCCGGCGTGATCTCCAGCAACGGCAGCGCGGCGTTACCCACGCCACTGCCGACCTCCAAGAGCGTCTTCGTCACACCTTCCTCCGGTTTCACGTCCAAATCCGTGAATACCAGGTGCAGGTAGTGGCGGTCCTTGTAGAAGTTGGTGGTGTTGCGCTTGTAGAACTTGTCCCAGTTCTTGGCGGCCTCGCGCTCGTACTTGGTCTGCCAGAACTCGGGGATGCTCGACGTGTCCTTCTGCAGCAGCTCCTGCGCGAGCTGCTCGCGCTCCTCGGTCCACTCGTCGTCGCACACCACCTGGTTGGGTGTCGCGAGCACCGAGACCGTCACGCCGGCCTTCTCCACGAGCTTCTCCAGCTCCAGGTTCGTCGGGTTCTTGTTGCCGCTCATCGTTGCTTGCTTGACGGATCTGAGTGACAGGGCTCGAATCGCCTTTTTGATTGACACGCCTGGTTGATTGAGATCGATTGACTGGATTGGCTGCCGCTGAGGGACTCTTCGTGCGACCTTCGCGCGACATTCGACAGTGCCAAAAGTGGAGCACTGACAGAAATGGCTACATACAACTCAAGAAGCGAGCCTCAAGAGACGCGACCATTAAGGCAGGCTGTGCTCTCCACCTCGCAGGTTCTTCACTCTTGCTCAGCTCCGCCATTGCGTCCCCAGCATCTCTTAGAGATGGGCGAGGTGATTCGCTGCCGTGGCGCCAAGATCTGCAGTCCGTTTGTGTCGAGAGACCCGCTGAGCTCGTCCATTTACTACGTCTCGGCCGGCACGGGCGAGATCTTCGAGTACGTCTCGCCTGAGAACAGCAGCCAGCAGCAACATGTGAGTCTCGCATTCACGGGAGGAGAGCCCTACAGTGCGCAGTTTGACCAGAAAGGACGCATCCACATCGCGGACTGCGCGCATGCGGCAGTGCTCCGCGTGGACGACAATGGGCAGCCGGGCGTGATGGTCAAGGCGTACGAAGAGCGCGCATTCCGAGGTCCCAGCGCCATTGCGTTCGGCAGCAGCAACCAAAGTGATGATAGAGATGACGACATGATCTACTTCACAGACAGCGGACCGCTAGGCGAGACGACGCTCGAGAAGCCCCGCGGCAGCATCTTCAGCATCTGCATGAGTCCCAGCGGCGGGCAGATCCTGCGTCCGCTGGCGCTAGAGTGCCTGGCGCATCCGTGTGGCATTGCCGCTTCCCCATTTGACTCCAAGGTCTTGTTCGTGGCCGAGATGATGCAGAACCGCATCGTTCGCCTCTGCCGACGCCCGAGCAACACGCACCACATGAGCGTCTTTCACCAGTTCGTGGGCGGACTCGGACCGTCGTGCATCGCCTGCGACAAGAGCGGGAACCTCTTCGTCGGCCACTTTGACTTTGCAGGTATTTTGCATACTTGCATTGGTGATAAGCCTGAGAATGTTAGCTTACAGAGGCGCCGTCTGACAACTGACAACTTGCTTGCTGGTGTTTGTTGGTCATCTAGGAGGCACCAATCTGTACGGGAAAGTCTCGGTTCTCTCAGCGGATGGCGTGCTGCAGTACACCCTCCAAGTGCCTGGGACGGAGATCACAGGGATTTGCCTCAGGTAACGAAACAACGTCAACACCATTCTGTCAGCCACTTTGGTATGGTATCGCGTATGCTAATTGGATTCTTGTTGTTGTTTCACGTTGACTCGCAATAGTGCTGACCAGAGCTTCGTCATCGTGACTGAAACATCCAACAATGCGATCCACAGACTTCCAGTTCGATAAGTAGATAGATGCTGAGTACATGCATGCGTTTACATCCGAGAGACGAACTTCGTCACTTGTGCTCTGTCGCCACGACCTCGCCCACGAAGAGCTCCTTCAACGCTTGCTCGGCAGCTTTTGGCGTGTACTTGAGGTACGTAGCGCTGTTTTTCTTGGAGAATCGCACCACCGAGAACCTGCGTTGGCAATACAAAAGAGAGTCACTTTAGTCATTGGCATGAGTAGCTCGGATCGATATCATCTGCCTCATTTCCATCAAGCACGTACTTTTGGTAAAATTTGGTGTACTGCGGGACGATTGCGTCAACCGCCGCCTGGATGATCTGGTGGCGGATCTGAGGTTCCGACACGATGAAAAACTTCTGCGTCTTGCAAATGTCGTCCAGTTGAGTATTGAATCTCTTTTCAAGTGGGCAAAGCAAGCACGTAAAGAGGTCAGTCTCACAAGTGGATAATGTGGCTACAGAGTTTCCGGCACAATAGAACATCATACCGCAAACTTCTCCTTCAAGAACCGCCCGCTCTCGAGAGTCAGTAAATCGCTGCCCTTGGCGTACACTAGTTTCTCCCTTGGCTCCACCAGGAACGTCTGAAACGATTTGTAGCTCACGTCCACAAACTGCTCGATCGCAGTGTCGCGCAGTTCCTCCAGCCGAGGTTTGATCTCTTTCTGGATATGTGCTTCAATGTCGTCGTCCTCGTCATTGTGAGAGCAGTGCGGCATGGAGTTTGCGATGTACCCGAAGTTGTTGGCGAGAAAGAGCTGCTTCAAGTCGCTTCGGCCCTTGAACTGCGAGCTTTTCGCCTGCAGCGACTCGACGAGCTGCATCACGGCAGTCTCAATGAACGATCTTGGCGTCACGTTTGACTCGTGCAGAAGCAGGGTCTTGAGTGGCTTGGTGTGCTCGCAGAGCTGGCGGAGGAAGCTCAGCATCTACATGCAAGGGTTCCAGTAATGTCAGCATGAAGGATTCGGTATTGCGCGCGCAATGCCGCGCAATGCTCAGTCCAAAACCTTTGCATCGCTGTACTCACATAGCTCGACACTGGATGCACGTTCCCGTCCTTCGACAAGGACCGGTCGTCGATGTGGTCGGTGAGCTCCAGCTGAAAGCCAAACAGCTTTTGCTTCGTCACGGTCGCGAGACTCGAGGCGATGGTAGTCAGTGACTTTGAGAGAACCCACGGGTCGTCGCGACCGATGCCCTTGCGATCACGAAGGAGTAGAGGCGGGGAGATCAGAGCTTCAATGTCAGGTACGCATCCAACAAACACTTCATGCAGCAGGAGGAGCTTGAAAGGGTCGAGCTGCTGTTTGCTGCCCGTCGCAACCACCACACCAGTCGCTTGCACCGCTTGCTGCAGAGCCACATCGAAATCCGCTCTCAAAGCGTCCAAGATTGGGTACGCAGCGTATCGGAACGCTGCATGTGAGAGCTCTTCGGTTGGGAAAATGGCTCCAGCCAGGCTTTTCTCAGCCTCAATGCTCACTTCAACGTCCTTGAGTCTCTTTGCGAGCTCACTTAGGCTCTCTGTGGCAGGGCGGAACCCAATCGAGTTCTGCGCTGAGTCCTCCTCACACATCGCCATCTTGGCGACTTGGAATCGCTGCTTGCCATACTCAGTCAGCAGCTCCGTCTGGTCGATATTCGAGCTCAGTAGGCAGTGGAGGAGCTGCGCGACCTTAGCGAGTTCTTTCTTGTTGGGCGTGCTCCATGCAAGCGAGCCACTTTCATTGCCACGACTTCCTCGTGATAGAACCCCCACGGCGCTCACGAAATCGGCCTTGCACTTTTTCTTTGCCTGTGTCAGCAGCTCCTTGGCTTGCTCGAGTGCCTTCGCGGACCCTTCGTACGATCGGTGGTTTTCCAGAAAGGCGATGGCGACCAGGAGCTTTTCGAGCGCCTTCACATATTCATCCTGGTCGAACTTTGAGCCGTTCATCAGAGTCGGCGCGAGCTGCAAGGTATCGTACCGATGGCACGTCAGTCATCTAGAGAGCAAGCTTACTACCGATTAGATAGTTGGGTGCAAAGTGGCACTCACCTCTTGCGCAGCGATAAAGTTCTCATTGATCTTACGCAGCTCATGTACGCACAGATCGATGTTCTTCTGCGTCGCACGCAGCTTCTCCGTGAGTTTGTAGATCGGCAGCATCTCTTTCTCGACGCACAGCAGCCCCGACTGGAACATGCTGAGCGACTGGTCCACGCGGCTCATTTGGGTCTAACGCCAGGCAGAAAGACAGACTACACGTGAGTGTGACGGACGACGCGCACGCAGCAGCGCATAACACAACGAGCACCTTGTTCTCGCTGATGGCATCGCGAACGAGCGCAATGCTCGACCGGTACGAGCCGTAGATCTCCATCGCCGCTTCACTGAAGTCAAGCTGCCAGTTTGCCTTTTTCCGAAATGCTTCATTCAATTCCGCACTCTGAAACGTTGCCAAGTGCGTTGCGACGAGTCGTTACGAGTTATCCTGCACTTCAAAAATGCTATACCACCTCTGTAGAAAGATTGAGCAGGTGCCTCATTATGCGGTGAGCACTGTAGTGACTGCCTTTGGCTGCTCTCAAAGCACTTGTTTACCTTGAGTCCGCTGATCAAAAGCGCCGCTTCTTTTCTCATAGAAAAGAGAAACTTGAAGCCCCGCTCGTCACAACAGTGCGCAAGACGAAGCCAAAATGGCGGCAGAGCTGGGCGATGTGGAGGCGCTCTGGACGTCGTACTTCGACGAGAAGGCGGACGTGGCGCTGCCGAACGGAGATGTGAGTGGCTCTATAGATGACAGTGCGCGTGGATGTGCGCTCGTGCATTCGTTTAAATGCGCCTATCGCTTGTGACGCTTGTCGTATTCATGTGTTGTGACTAAATGTGCGTGCGTGTGTGTGTGTGTGTGTGTGTGCGCCGACAGGTTTTCCGAACGTATCGCGCAGGATCACAGGGGCCGCACGTCGTGCTCTTCCACGGCGGCGGCTACACGTCCATGACCTGGTGCTTAGTGACGGTGCGTCGCATGCGCTTGGATATGTGATATGTGTATCTTCTTGCAGAGTTATTGCCATCTGACACAACCTGGTAACAAAAACTGCAGGCGCTGTTGAAAGAGCAGTACACGGTGCACGCGATCGACTTTCGCGGCCACGGCGCGACCCAGACGTCGAGTGACGCAGACCTGTCGATGGACACGCTGGTGCAGGACATGATCGACGTCATCGCGCAGATCATCCCTGAGCCGGTGGCCGAGTCGGCGGAGGAGAAGCCGCAGTCCGTCATCATCGGCCACAGGTACGATGAACACGTGAAGTTGTCGACGAAGTATCTATAGAATACAACAGCGCAGCTCATTCAGTTTCTTGACCATTGTGGCGCTCTCTGTGTATATTTATACGTCTACTCAGTCTGGGCGGAGCTGTTGCCGTTCGCGTCGCCGCTACGAAGAAAGTGAGCTCTCTGGTCGGCGTGATGGTGATCGACGTGGTGGAAGGTACTGCAATCGCGTCGCTGGGCCACATGAATGGCATCCTGGACAAGCGACCGAGCCGCTTCCGCTCCTACAAGGACGCGATCACCTGGAGCCTGCACTCGGGCACGGTGCGCAATCCGGAGGCGGCGAACGTGTCTATTCCGTCGCAGCTGAAGCAGCTGGAGGACGGGTCGCTCACGTGGCGGACAGATCTCAAGAGCAGCTCGCAGTACTGGCGCGGTGAGTACCTGAAAATGTGGTTATGGGCGGCATTACTGATATGCCTTCTCTAATATTGTGGTCGGTGTTTGTGGCACGCTTCAGATTGGTTCGTTGGCTTATCGGAGCAGTTTCTGTCGCTTTCGGTGGCAAAAATCCTCGTGCTCGCAGGTGAGGAATAAGCTCAGAATTTATTGACTGGTGTTAAATTTGCCCCGAATTAATAGACTCTTCTTTGTGCATGTGGCATGCGTCGACAACAGGATCGGATCGTCTCGACACGGCTCTCGTGCGTGGGCAGATGATGGGGAAGTTCGAGCTCCGTCTGCTCTACGGCTCGGGTCACGTGATCCAGGAGGACTGTCCCGACCAAGTGGCAACGACCATCCAAGAATTCTGCTCACGGTGTGCTCGCACTGCAAGCGGCGCCATCTACGGCGCAGCTGGAGGAGCGACGCGACAGCCTTCGCTCGCGCCGCCGCCCGCGAATGCGATCCTGGCGGCGAAACTGGCGAAAGCGCGAGGCATGATCCCTCACTGATCTCAATACAGCTAGCTGTTTGCTTGCTTGTTTGTCGCCCTCGTGGGCACCCGTCCACTTTTATATGCTTATAAGAACAAATGAGAGCATTGCTGTTCTTCTTGATGATATACAAACTTACATTGCATTAGCTTTCATGCAGCTTCAATTCAAAGATCGACAGACGGTCGAGACCTGTTTCTAAACGGACAACACAGAGAACGAGGCGATCGAGCGCGTCGTGACTTGCGATCGACCGCCCGTGTGATGCGTGTGCAGACTATTCGAGCTGCTGGTCGCGATGCTGCTCTCCGCGGGCTTCGCGTCGATGCGGATCTCGTGGCTGTACGGCTTGCTGTTGTTGTAGCTTGGCGCGACCGCGTGCGACTTGGCCGTATCCTTCACCGCGAAGCGACTGTCACCGTAGATGAACACAGACACAACCACGAGGAAGACACCCATGTAGAACGATGACGTGGCACTCTGGTCGAACATGTAGTTCGAGATCATGCAGCTGAAGATGAGCGAGAACGACGTGCCAAAGTTCTTCACGACGTTGTCCGAGTACCGCACGACCGCGGCGATCGTGAGCCCGCCGACCGCCTGCAGGAAGATCACCGCCCAGACCATCGAGTGGAAGCCGTGGAAGAACCCGTTGGCCCACAAATCGCCAAAGTTGCGCACTAAATCGACCATGCACACAGCGATGGACACTGCCGAGAGCTGCAGGTTGCGCACCCAGAGCGGATCCAGCGTCTGCATCGTCGTATTCGCTTTGTGTGACTTCATTACGCGCTCAAAGTATGCCGCCGCGAGCCCCGAGTTCACGGCGAGCCCCAGCACAATCGAAACGCCGATGATGCGCGTGCTGTTGAGGCCCGAGTGGTGGTCGTCACCCTCAACAGCATCATCGTCATTCGCCAGCTCCTTCGCAGCGGATGCGGGCAGACGCGAGTACGAACACACGGCGACGCCGATCATGAGCGTGACCATCGCGCACCACTGCACGAAGCTAAACCGCCGGTTGAGCAGCACGATCATGAACATCGCCGTCGTGATGATCTTCAGCTGGTACACAATCTGGTACGTCGCGACGTCCACGTAGTCGTATGCGAACAGCGCCATGATGTTCTGCATTGCATAGAGGAACGCGAGCACGATCATCTTCTTGAGCCCCGCCGTGTCCGCGAACACCTCAAAGCGCAGCGAACGCACCGACGCCTGCACGTCGCCCTTCTTGAGCTATTGATCATACGCGCACGTACAGCAACAAAAAGCCACATGTCAGTTGCCAAAATGTCATGATGCTCAACCGCCATTCGAGCGCCACTTGTGGTCCAAACGCACCTTGCAGAGCACGAGGAAGCAGATGAGGAACTTCATGACCTCCACGAGGAAGACGACGCTGCCGGGCTTGTACTTGGGGCCTTCTACCAGCCGCGAGTACTTGGACACGATGCCCAGCGCCGTGTTCTGCAGCACGAGCATCACGAACGTCAGGTGCTTGAGCGACTTGGCCATGGTTTCACACGCGGCTCTTGCACTTCTTGCACTTGCTGCTGCTGCTGCTGCTACTGCTACTGCTGCTTCTAGGAGGAGGAGGCGGATACCCGCGCGCACAGCCAAGAGAGCTCTGGAGGGGACGTGCGGCCTCTTCGCTTCAGTGAGAGGCGCGAATGAGGAATAGTCAGTCGGTCTTGTGTTCAGATCATTGCTTCCCGGGGTAAAGAAGGCGCCCCTCTCCCTTCCAGGAAGGCCGCGCCTTATCTACCAATCAGCGGAGCGCAGGCTGGTTTCCACGAATGGCAGCGAGCTCGCGCTAATTATAGCCAATCAAACCGGCGCGTTCTCGTTAGCCCTAGCTTACCCTAGACTCGACCCAGCCCTAGGATCTGCGCAATCTGATTGGCTGAAATCGAGTCCACAACCTCAA
>JALBYZ010001133.1:0-10092 GCA_038050575.1 Globisporangium mamillatum | reverse complement strand
GCTGCCGAAGGACGGACTCATGCAGACGGGCGTGGGGCGGTCGCTCAAGCGCAAGATCCCGTTCGGCCAGCGCGTGGTCTGGAGCAACAACCCGTCGCGCAAGATGTCGGTCGTGCGCGGCCACGAGCGGTTGCAGTACGATCGCATGTCGAACGCGCTGCTGCTCCACGACGCTGACAAGGACCACGACATGAAAAAGGATCTGTACCCGGACCTGGACGGCGAGAAGGAGGACGAGTGGATCGCGCTGCGCAACGCCGGCCGCAAAGTGAATGCGTACTTTAAGGATCGGTGGAAGAAGGAGTGTCTGCTCAAGACCAAATGCTAGACTGAACCACCAAGAAATGGGAACACAATAGGACCTAAAGTACAGATTGGGATTGTCGTAAAGAGTTGTCCTCCTTGTTATATTACGTACACCGAAGTGGACAGTTAGTAGTAGTGTCCATTTAGACCAGACACTAACATAGACTCGACATTTTTCATTTGCCTATACAGTCGTTGGAAAAGACACACTCATTGCTTTTGCTACAAATACTGCTACTGCGGAGTACTTGGCGATACGACTAGTTGCCTGCTCCTGTGCCGCCGAATCCGCCTTGGCCAGCGCCGCTGAGACCGCCGAGACCACCACCAAAGCCACCCTGAGCGCTTTGACCGCCACCGAAGCCACCACCGAAGCCGCCTCCGAGACCGCCTTGTCCGAACGCGCTGCCTTGAGCACCGAAGCCACCGGTTTGACCGCCGAAGCCACCACGGGGGCCGAACTGCCCAAGTCCTCCGGCGCCATTGAAGCCGCCGCCAACACCGCCAACACCGCCAGCTCCGTCGCCTTGCAGACCGCCAGGACCGCCTCCGAAGCCACCGACACCTCCTGCACCGCCTTGGAGCCCAACGCCACCGACACCAGCCGCTCCGTTCTGAAAGCCTGCACCCCCGAGACCTCCAACGACGCCACCGTTGCCTGCTTGGCCTCCAAGGGCGCCGGCTGCTCCGTTCTGTGCGCCAGCTCCTTGTGGCTCAGCGGCTTGGGTCGACGCTGGGGTTGCGCGCTGTCCAGGACGCGTCGGAGCTGGGGTGGGAGCCGGTCCACCGTTATCAGTCGTCGTCGGTTGCTCAGCACCGGTAGTAGCGGCTGCGCCTGTCACTCCTGCAGCGCCAAGTCCAGTTGTCGCTCCAGTGGCGCCAAGTCCAGCGGCTCCACCGATCCCAGTTGCACCAGCTGAACCGAACTGACCACCGACGCCGACGGCACCGAGGCCGTTACCGCCGAACTGTCCACTGAGTCCGCCATTTAGACCGCTCTGAGTTCCAAAGCCACCACCGAGTCCGCCGTTGAGACCGCCGAAGCTACCTTGCGCACCAAGTCCAGCTTGTCCACCAAAACCGCCCTGACCGAGTCCACCAAGGCCACTCTGGCCGCCGAAAGCACCTTGACCTCCAAAGCCGCCTTGCGCTCCTCCGAGTCCTTGGCCTCCGCCGTTGCCAAATTGCTCAAAGCGACCGCGTCCTCGGGCTCGTGGGAACTGCGCCGACACCTCGGATGTCTGGAGAACAGCGAGCGTGATGACAGCGAGGATCAGCTGGAGCTTCATCGTTTGAAAATTGTTTGGATCTGGAAAGTTGAGAGCGAGGGGGGTATTCTTATTTGCTTTTGCGGCGTGAAGTGAATACTTGAGAGGAAATGCGAGAATGCGAGTTGAGCGCTGGGGTGCTCGCAAGCTTGGCGCACTTTCTTCGTGTCCATACGTCTTGACGTGCCGTAGTATACCGCACTACGCGGAGCGAGCATCGTAAGCTAGATAGAGCGTCTGTGGAGAGCACACTCCGAGTTTATTGGTTGGCTTCTGCAAAGAGAGCACGCCCCTCAGCTTTCAAATGTCTACCACACATAAGAAAACCAAGTCTCTACTATAGGAAGTACTGCAGTGGTATTCTCTGCCATGGTAGCCCATCAAAAGCGCAAAGGTGACAAACAAGAAATGACACACAAGTGATGATTCCTTGTTCTCCTGTGGACAAAGTCGCTGGTCACAATCCTCAACTAACTACCTACACATCCCTCATCTCTTAGCAGTCAGCGGCGAGGATGCACTTCTTGTCCCATCGGTTCTTAAAGTACATGTTTAGGTGTCGTCCGGCGTCACGGATCGCATCAAGCTCCTTCTTCTCGGTCTCGTTCAGCGATGGGTAGAGGTCCTTCGCCTGAAAGTAGTCGCTCTCGGTGCTGTACATCGTGATCTCGCTTGACACGCGGTCGTATTCAATCCGCAGGTCGCCGCGCACCGCCGCCATCTTTTTCGACGGATTGTTGCTCCACACGATTCTCTCGCCGAACGGCACCTGGCGCAGGAGCGACCGTCCCACGCCGCTCTGGACGAAGCCTTCCTCCGGCACGCCCAGTATGTCCACCAGCGTGTTGAGCAGGTCGTACTGCTCGGCGGCGTCGGTGAGCATCGTGCCGACCTTGTCACCGAGTCGCCCCTCCGCGATAATCGCGGCCGCGACGCGCGTGACTGACTGCTGATGGGCTTCAGGGTTGTCAACACCCAGCTCGGGTGCCTGGCCGTGGTCTCCGACGATCACGACGATCGTGTCGTCCAGGATGCCTTCTTTCGCCATGCGATCCATGAACTTGCCGAGCGCCAGGTCCTGGAAGTACCGCAGGTCCAGGTACCGGTGGATGTCGTCGCTGTGCTCTTTGTCCTTGTACAGCGCGGAGAAGTCGGGTTTCTCGTAGTGGTCCCACCACTTTGGATGGTCCCAGAACGGCACGTGGCTCGAGATCGTAAAATGGTTGACGAAGAACGGCTCCTTCGGCTCGCTCTTCGTGACGCGCACCTTCTGCTCGCGGATCCGGTTCACGAGCAAGTTGCCCAGCACGTCAAACGCGAGGTCGTCGTGGACGCCCCAGTACGGGTGCGCTCGCCGCTCGCCGCCCTCATCCGTCCAGTCCTTTGGCGCGATGCCGAAGTCCTGCTCCGCCATCTTCATGAATTCGTCCTTGGCGAGCACTTCGTCAAAGCCGTGTGAGGGCAGGAACTTATCCCACTGGTCGTAGTCGGTCCGACAGCCGCTAGTGAACAGCGCCTGGTAGCCTTTCGCTTTGAAGTACTGCGGCATCCCCGAGAGCGGCACGTCCACCTTGCCGCCGGTAATACCCGAGTCTGTCACGCTGTCGTACGGGAGCTGCGCGAACAGGATGCTCTCCAAAGCGCGACTTGTGCGCCAGCTGGACCAGAAGTTGGAGAACGCGACGCCGCGTTTCGCCCAGCGGTCAAAGTTGGGTGTGACCGTGAGGTTCGCGTCCCCGTTCATGAGGTACGTCTTGTTGCCGACGAGGTACTGTGAGTCGCGCGCGCGGAAGGACTCGACCACGATCACCATGACGTTCGGCAGGTCCTGCGGGTCCACCTTGACCTCGAACTCGAGCGGACCGTGGAAGCCCGTGGTCTTGCGGTAGAGCGACGTGTTGCCGTAGAGCGTGAAGTTCTCAGTGTGCGCGTGGATGTAGAGCGACTCGGTCGACTCCATGGTAGCGAGCGTGCCGCTGGTCAGTTTCGGCAGGCACTCGGTATGGAACCCGAGTCGGAAGAGCTCATTCAAGCTCGTGTTGAGCGCGATGTTCGCGACGGCCGGAGAGCACGACTGGGCGATCGCGAGCGTGATGACCGGCATCACAACGAGGAAGAACACTGCGAATACAAGTCTAACGGCGAGGCGCATCCAGACTCTGACGTTTGACTGCGACAAGCTCAACACCCTGAAGCCTTGGCTGTCGTCGTCGTCGTGTACTTTCATGGTCTTGTCGAAGCTCTTGGCCTTGTCCTGGTGGTCACTGAACACTGCACCCTGCTCCATGTCGACAAAGTCGCTGCTGCACGCCTCGCTGGGTGTGGTGGTGGCTTCGAGCTGGTGCTGTTCGTCATCTTGGACCTGAGTGTGGTTGGTTGAGTTGGTGCTGGTGCTGTCGCTTGGCTTACGCCAGACGAGTCGGAGGGGGTTCCACTGGCTCAGATCGAGCCAAATCGCGCTGATCATCGCAAATAGAACCGCGACAACCCCCGTACCTTCCACGGCGTGCATCGCGACCCGGACCTCGGCATCGGCGACCTGGAGGTTGGAGGCTGCGTCCATCTCGTGGAAGTACGTCTTGACCCAGTCGAACGTGAACCGCAGCTGGCGGGTGCGGATGAGCACCGTGTCGGCGCAGAACGGCGTGACTACCACAACAAACAATACGAGGACCAGGAAGAACTTGAGGCAGCCCCTGGCAACACGCTTGACACCATCGTGCGGATGCTTGAAGAGGTAGCCGAGCAGCGAGTCGACGCCCCAGAGTAGAGCGACCAGGTACGAGATCAGCACAAAGTCCTCGAGGAGTCCGAGCGCAATCCCAGCGAGTTTGACCGCCAACGTGTCGTCGGCTTTCGCGCCGAACGTCTGGATGAGCTCGGGGATGATGAGGCACCTGTAGCAGAGGAAGTAGACGATGCCCACGAGGTACACGAATGCCCAGTGCAACCACGGCTTGGTGCGGAGGATCGAGATAATGGACTCATTGCACGATGAAAGCTGTTTGCGAGCGCGTGATATGAGTGCGAGACTCATCTTTTCGAAATGAGAGCGAGCGAATGGGGGCTGGCAGGCGAATGAGAGGACTTCCGACTGAAAAAGCTCTGGCTCTGACTGGCAGTGAGAATAACCACCAAACTTGCACTATCGGATACTGTACTCAGCACGTCTACAGCCTCAAAATCCCGGTTGCTGGATGCTAAACGGATGAGTCGGGGATGCGCGGCTTGCAACCACATCTAAGCAGTCGGTTGTATCAGCTTACTGTAGTGCACGTCCTTGTGAGTCACGCCTTTTAAACAACAAGATGAGCCGACGACAAAAGCAATCGAAGCGCTCTTTTGGGTGAGTCTTCGCCAGAAAGCTGTGGATAGATAGCGCGCTTTGAGGGTTCTGAATTTCAGCCCCTAGTCCTCAAAGTCCACAAAGCCTAGAGAACTAACGCTGAAACGCTGTGAACGGGTGGGAAATTGCCGCCAGGAAACAGGAGGTTGGGGGATTTTTGTACTTCAAGGACGCTCTTTTTGTTTGTTCACGAAGAACGAAGGAGTCCGGCTGATGGAGACTGGAAACAAACAATCTCCAGCTGGTCTGCAGAAGAGAAATGAAAGTTGCGTATAAAGGTCGTGTCGAGTGGACAGTAAAAAAGAAAACAAGTCACATTTTGTATGCAGGTTGTGGGGCCAGGGGCATAGACAAATGTGAATTGTAGGCTCTGCAATGTAAACATGGTATGTTACAGCTGCCACGTGCATGATGGGGAAAGAAGAATCGGTCTATTGTACGTGTGAGAACAACACAGCTACAGCTTCCTTCAGGTGGTTCTACCCCAGGTTGTGCTATCTCCATCGAGTCACTTTGGTTGTCACAGGGACACTCGCTAATAAAGCTCGTGTAGTTATAATGAGTCCTTTGGACGAATTTTAATCTAATTGGGTAAACTGGGGGAACCAGTTCGACTGCTGACTACACAAAGCCCAGCTCATCTGCTGCACAGTGGAGCTGGGGATCCGGCGGATGAAGACAGCGAAGCCATCCGACCTTTTCTGCCACCATCCGGCAACCAAAGTTCAAGTACCAAACTGCCTTCTTGTCTGAGCGGCTCCTCCTTCCTTGACATTATTATATAAACAACACGATTGGTCAAGGGTTTTTTCCTCAGGAGACCCCACACGCGCAATCTGGTTCCTAGAAACGCGTTCGTGTCGTTGGCTGATGACAATGCGGCAACAACTGCCTTCGCCGTTGCCCCGTTGACCATGGAGTGAGTCTTCCTTCGCTTGCGGAGGTGCAGAGGACCCTCGACCCCTCGACTTCTCAGCCACCGTGCAGGTAAAGTTGATTGCATGCCAAATGTCTGCTCATAGTGAGCAAACATGCCTCCAGCTGTATGAGTTGTGTGACGAGCCCCCAGTGGCACAATTAGATCGAAGAAAACACACAGCTCAAAGAATGAGAATCCAACGAAGTTTGCATGAGGAGAGCTTCCGGACAAGAACAGGTGACGGCACATAGAACGGCGGCCCTAGGGTACATACATAATCCAACGAAAGAGAAGAAGTCTGTGACGAAAATTGACAGGGCGGATGAGAATGGGGTCGTGTGATGTATGGCGCCAGGCGGTGCTATCCACTGGCTCATCCCCTTTTGGCTTGACTGTATTTCGTTCGTCACTGTCCCAGGAGGTTGAATCCCTTCCGTTAATGGCGCGTGCGTGTCACCTTTAGGTCCAAATTCTTTGGAAATCGATAGTGGACCTAGTTGACCGAGCTGCTTTTGTTTGGACTTGAAGACGATAAGGACAGTTGCTCATTAACAGAAGGAAATTCAGCTTCCAAAAGTGAGTTGCTTGCTCTGCCTTTCTTCCTTTACGGACAGCGCGCGATTCCCCATCCAATTTTCCACTGCCGATTCGATACTTCATTTTGGATTTGTATATAGCGAATTGCATCTTAAAGGATAATCCAAGGACCTTCTTTATTATAGAGGTTGCGACACCTCTGGATCTCGACGGCAGACCTCTGGTCTTCTTCGCATCGAAATGACCTTCATCGAGTCCTACATTTTGCGTTCCCTTCCACTCTTTTATTGCTGTGTGGAAGTTGGACGAACCCTCGAGGGATCCAAGACACCGACAGCTCTCTCTGTCGTTCACATACTATTTTGTGCCTGCACAAAGCCCCAGCTTCAGCTTTCCAAGGCCGCTCAGAAGCTCACGGAGATGTAGGTCGGGATCTTGGAGCGGATGATCGCGAGCGCCTCCTTGCCGCCGTTGCGCTCGAGCGTCGCGAGCGTGTCCTCCACCTCGGCGCGCAACTGCTTCGTCAGCAGCTTGCGGTGGATCTGCTGCGTGAGCTTGGGCAGGTACACGTTCATTTCGCCCTCGACCGCGTCCGAGAGGATGCGCGTGGCTTCGAGCGCCGTGAGGAAAATGTCTTCGTCCTTGGCCATGAGCGCCGCGCGCAACGGCTGGATGACCTGCGGGAGCACGGCGATGGCCTTCTCGCCAGCGTCCTCGCTCTTCATGAGGTCTTTGAACGCCGTGCGCGCGAGGAACACGAACGGGTGCTCCACCTCCTGGAAGCCCTCGACGCAGGTGATCAGCAGCGGATTGAAGTCCAGCGCTGAATGGATTGATGGGATGACACAACACAACATGCGCCATATTAGCCAAGACGAGCATCATTTGAACAACTAAAATGCACAGGGCGCAAACGCACTCTCGGGTGCCTTGGTCCACTGTAGAGCGTTCTTGATCCCGCCGTGGTTGATGCGGCACGGGATCGAGCCCGAGTCGTAGGCGCTCCCGAAATTGCTGAAGCATACAACATACAACAACATGGTAAGTGATGATAAAATACGGGTGCCATAGCATGGACGCAATTACGTACGTCTTGTGCTTCTTCTTGCCGGACGTGAACACTGCTGCCTGCTTGTGTTTGTTCAGCACCGTGGACGGCAGCGGATGGCTCTTCACAGTCTTAGTACTTGGGGTTGCTGTTGTTTCAGAGACTGAGCTTGAGCCCTTGGCTGTGAGATCCTTTCGAGCCTGAGCTGCTGAGGTTGCTGACTCTGGCTTAACTGGTTGTTTCGAAGTTGCAGACGTACTTCTCGAGGACGAGCCCGCGGACGAGCTTGATCGTGCGGAGGAGGAAAAAGAAGAAGAAACCTTCTTTGCAGGCTCATCAGCGCTTTTCTTGGAGACGCCAGTGCTGGACGCTGAGCTTTTCTCCCGCGACAAACTCGATCGCACGCGGTTGTTCCCCGTGGCGTGGTCGCTGTTATTGTCCGAGCTCTTGGCTCTCGAGCTCACGATCGGCGCCATCTTGGCTGAGTTACAACGAGGGTGTGAAGCTTGGGGTTGTCTTTTGTGTGCTCAAAGAGAGAATGGCGTTCAGGTTACTCCAGTTCCAGTCTCCACTCAGAGCTTCTCTTTGGTTTTGCTATTTCGAGGGCGATTGAAATTCTCGCAGGCGAGAAATAGATACTCAAACATAGACGCGAGGGTCTTGTCTGTGCCTGAGGACCAGAGACTTTTGGCTTCGGCTCCATGGCCCAATGCATGCATTCACCATACATTTAGTCAGCCATTTGTCGTCTGTAAAGCATATACATCACTCGGAGCTCACCTCTTTCTTTCTTTACTGACACAGGCTCGCGAGGAACTCTATCGCATCGTTCCCATTGAGCCTTTCTCACACACCATGGTTGGACGGCTTCCAAGCTTACTGCCAACCGCTTTCAAACACGCTGTAGTCGTCCCAGCACCATGTCAATGGAACCTTACAGATTCCACGACCGGTAGTACTGGAACTCTTCCTCCGCCGTGTGGTAGTAGTCCACCCAGCCCGTGCGGTCTGGCTCGGAGAACGAATAGTGCTCCTGCAGGATCAACTGCACGTTCTTGCCGCGGCCCTGCTTGCTGATCTTGAGTCGGAACTCGACCACGTTGTGGTTCGTGGGCACGCTCACAAACACTTCGTCCTTCTCAACGTGGAACCGTCCCACGTACACGTCCTTGCGCTGCTCGCGGAGCATGCGTGTGGCTTCCTGCGGCGGCGTGAAGAGCATGCCGTAGAGCACCGTGCCGTCGCGCTGGAACGAGAAGTACCGGTAGTAGATCACCTGGAGGATCGTGCCGGGCGTGATCTCGGTCCACATGTTGAGCTCGGGCTTCTTGTAGTACGAGATCTTGAGCCAGTAGAACCCGTTGTAGCGCACTCGCGGGCGCTCGTGGAACATATCGAACCACGTGTGGAAGCGGCGCAGCGCGAAGCGATTCGCGGCCGCGGCCACCGCCACTTTCGGGTTCTGCACGGGGAAGATGCGTCGGCAGAGCGTCTCGAAGAGCTCTTCCGTGCGCCCAACGTGCAGCAACCGCTTGCAACTGCAGATGCTGTTGCCCACGCTGTCTTCGTCCAGGTACTTGAGGATATCCACGATCAAGTACTCGGCAAAGTTCAGCAGCACGTGATGCGCGTTCGCTAAACGACAGATAGCCCACAAACATCAGATGCCAGTCATTCTCAGCCTCACAGGATCACACAAACAACCGCTTTAGAGTAATACCGTTGTCTTCTTCTGCGCCATCGTCTACGTCCACAAGCGCCAGCGAATGGTCCACCTTCGCCGTCAGGTCCGACTCATCGTCCGAGTCCACACTCTCCTCCACAGCGTCCGTAGCAACCACAACAGGTACAGCGTCCTCCTCTAGTGCTTGCGCTGGTTGCGGTGCTAACAACGGTGACGCTGGGCTGGCGCTCTGGGTCTCGGCCTGCAGAATCTCCGCCAGGAAGTCTGGTCTGCATATTCAAATGAGGAGAAAAAGAGGTGGCTTGTTAGTGTAACTAGAAGAGACACACAGCCGTCAGCAGCCGCATCGCTGAAGGACGTGGTAGTGGTGGTGGTGCAGATGTGGTCTGTGCGGAACGTACTGAACGGACTCGAGCAGCGCCGCCTGCAGCGCTTCTTCGTCGGCGTCGCGGTGCGCGCGCGGCGACTGCATGCTCGCCTCCATCGTTTGATTATGGCTCCACGCTCGTTTGCTTGGAGGTTTGGGCTTCAGGAATTCTAAAGTCGATGAACTTCTGGAACAGCCTTGGATAATGGGTAGTTGGATAGATACTTATATATACGGGTATACGATTTATCATTTTAGTGTGTTTTTGATGATTGATGATAGTTCAAAGGAAGTCGATGAAATGAATAGGTTTTGGTTGTGTCTGATCCGCGAGGAACAAGCACGGAACAGTCGGTGTGGATCAGAAAATGAGCTCAGATTCAGAATGTAGGCTCCCAGTGTCTTGATTTTAGTGTGGTCTCCATTCTTGTCTTACCTGGTACACTTCGCGACAAAAGAAATTGCACACACACGTTTTGGCCAGTAACTTTCTCAATTTTTAGAATTGGAGCGTGCTATTTAGATATGTTGTTCACTGTGCTTCGGCGAGCAGAATGCACACGCTCGCGTCCTCAAATTCGCATTTTATAGATGGGCTCGCATACAAAAAAGCTGTT
>JALBYZ010001132.1:0-10104 GCA_038050575.1 Globisporangium mamillatum | reverse complement strand
AGCGACCCGTCTGGATCTGGTTGCGAGGGTCCGCTGGCTGTTGTGAAGGTGGCTGACTGATTGCAGACTTGAGCAGGGAGTGTCCACGGCCAATGTCGACCGGAGGACGGTAGTTGAAGTCTGTAGCGCCACCGACTGCTGATGAAGTGCTCTGAACGTCCTTGGTAACTTCCGGAGGAGCGTCAGCTGGGCTACTTGGTGCACATCCGACTGCGTTGCCTGGAGCACCAGCAAAGTCACTAGGAGAAACCTGGACTGGATATCCTGCAACGTTATCAGTCACTGGAGCTTCAATTAGATCACCTGAAGCGCCGGCTGAAGGTCCTGCGCTAGTCGGATCATCGGATGCTCCAACTGGACACTCTACGTTGTTTGTACATCGGATAAGAAACCTGGAGCTACACCTGGGTGACCTGGTGCGCTGTATTATGGGTGTGTTGTCGCACCACCTAGGTATACAAACGGACGTGGGGCTCCGTAAGTGTACACGGGATTCCCTGGCGAACCAAGTGGGTCATCTGAAGCGCGGATTAGAGATGAGAGGTTACTTGGAGTAATGACCGAGTTGCTTGACGGTTCAACCGGATATCCTGCACTATTCGAACCTCCAATCGGGTATCCTGGAGCTCCACTACAGTATCCTAGAACAATACCCCCTGAGTAGATTTGAGCGCAATCGGTGTAGCTACCAGGGTGTGGCGCGCCATACACGTATATTGGAATTCCAAGAGCATCGCCAGTAGAGTTCTCTGGAGGTGGGTCGCAGAAGTACACGTAGCCGCCCGCACTGGCTGGTGGAGCACCGTAACTGTGCCCAGCAATTCCAGGCGGAGCAATACCATAGGCCGCAGGTACTCCGGAGACTGGCTGTGGGTTGCTGTTGCCTGATGGTATTGGGCTGTTGATGCCTTCATCTGGTGCTTGCTGCTCTTGGAACGGATACACCGCTGAAGACATGAGGATGGTGTGTACTGCGTTGCTCAAATGAACTTGTGGCAAATTGGTTTATGGACCCTTTGGAAGCTGGTAAGGACGCTTGGCTGTTAGGAAATGTCCAATGCGACCCAGCAGCGAGTGAGTCAGCCTGTCTGTCTACACGTGCAGCCAACCCGGGCGACGTTGTCTTGCACATTCTGATCAAAAGGATGCGCACGACTGACTAATTTGAGAGAAGGACAACAGAACCACTGCATTGAAAGCTAAAGGGAGTTACTGTGGAGCTTACTAAATATTGGATGCTACCCAGCGATTGTCGTCCAAAGCTCACCCAACGGATGTAGTAGAATGTGTAACCAGCTGCCTGCACTGGGATTGGAATCTGTCGGATTGAGGACGATGCGAAGATCGCATCGCCGCTAATGGTCTCTAAACACTGCCTGGTGAATGGATGCGGACGGAGATTTCGTCCTCATACTGACCAGGAGTACGCTATTATTTGCCTGATCTCGCCTGGGGTGCTTGCGTTCTCTTCTAGAGTCGCTGTGGACATGCTGAGGACCGAACTCGTGCTGCTGACCAGGCAATAAATAGCCCTGGGATGTGCATAAAAAGATCAAGTGTGGCATGGAGGAGCCTAATCAGAACTCAAAGTGGCTGCTTCAGAATCGCTGCTCACATCTGTAGCAGTGGCGAGCCAAACTGGCCTTGACAGTGCGTTCGCCATCGCGATCAATCGATGTACCTACATGTGTGCGTGAGGCATGGCGGTCGGTACTTTCGATGAGCCGAACGCACAATATCCTGAGACTCGCACTGACGGACGACTCGACAGGTATGCCAAGCTTCTCAATGAAACGTTTATCGAAAGTATATGCATAGTACTTCGGAAGCCTTCCTAAAAGTAATAATTTATTGATTGGTCCATTTATCCGTCCTAGCGCTCCAGCACGAGACCCAAGCCAAGCACGCAAAATCCTCTCGTCTTCATACTCAAGAGGAAATACTCTTCAGAGCCCGGGAACGCTGAGTCCTGAGCAAGCTGCTCGATGCCATTACACAGTCAAACGCGCCCTCTCTAATCAGTGCGTATATGCCGGAAGCACGTCAGGACCTCCAAAGTTGCAGCTCCCTGGCGTGTAGCTCTTCACGTGGGTCGCGAGTTGCGCGATTGTGCAACACGAACAGAAGCAGGAAGCGCAGCAGTCACCGCAGGCGCTACCCGGGATGTGGAAGCGCTGGCGGATCCTGGAGCGCACGTGCCAAATGTGCGCGCGGAAGAGCATTTGCCCCGCTAGGATTATCATTGTGGGTATGAGCGTCGCCATGGACGAGGTCGCCGTGCTGGCGTCGGTCGAGCCCGTAGTGTAGTACAAGCCGCCACTGGTGGACGAGCTGGAGCGCAAGGACTTCGTGCGCGGGACAAAGTTCCCGACCAAGCCGACCACATAAAGCAGGAACAAGCGAGCCACTACACGCTTGTATCCCTGCATGCCCATGCGCGCGTAGATCTGCGCGAGCGAGATGCACGGACAGCACCAAGGCATGCACAGGTTCGGCACACAGTCGTCGCAGCAGGCGCACAATCCTGCAGCCCAGCGACCCGTCTGGATCTGGTTGCGAGGGTCCGCTGGCTGTTGTGAAGGTGGCTGGCCGCCCTTGAACTCCATGTAGCCTCCAGGGGCACCACCACCACCACCACCTGGGTAGACGACCGCGGGGTACGCAGCGCCAGGCGGAGGAGCTCCATAGGGGTATCCTGCGATGCCTGGAGGTAGAGCGTATGCTGGGTAACCTGGAGGAGCCCCACCGACCGGATACACTCCGGGAGCACCGCCGCCAATATAACCAACCGGATTTGGGGCACCGTATCCGTACGCTTGATTCCCAGGCACGCTCATCGGGACATCGATATTGCCCAGGGCATCCATGGAGTACCCGATCCCAGGAGTACTCATGGTATATCCTTGATTTCCAGGAGGAGCGCCACCGTACGCGGCATTAGGTTGTGGAGCACCGAACGGGTAGCCAGCATTCAGAGGCGGCGCGCCGTAAGAGGGATAACCAGCACTCCCGTGAGCTCCGGTGCTAGCACCACCACCATACCCCACAGTGTACCCTCCGTAGATTGGTGTTGGGTTGCCGTAGCCTGGAGGCGGTTGATTGTTGTTGGCACCGTAGCCTTGATAGCCTTGGAAGGGATGCACCGAGGACGCCATCGCTTTGTCGATTGCGTGGCTGCAGCTTGTCTAATGTACACTCCGAAGAAGAACTGAGCCGTTCAGAGTTATCTTGCCATCTAGACACACCGGAGAGCAGCAGCAGAGTACCACGGGTAAGAAAGAAGCTGCGAGATGAAATCAGTCGTCCTGGGAGTCTGAGGAGGATGTGGAAGGAGCTAATTCCAGAATCAGGTGGCCAGAAGGAGCAGCTGGCGCTTTGACTTGCGTGCAGTAAGAGCCAACAACAATCTCGATCGAAGTTGAAGAACAACCTGGCCTCTCATTTAACCTGCTGCCGCTATCTTTACTCGCTCACAGTTCCGTTTCGACTTCTCGCGCTGATTTTAAAATGGCTGGTAGAGTTAACGCTCCTTTCAGCCCCAGAAGGCTCCTCACGAGACCAGCGGAAAGAGCCAAGATGCACGCTCAAGGACGCTCAGAATGGAGGAGACGAAGAGCTCAACAGCTCCTAAAGTGCTCTTGGGTATCACGCAGGGTTGTGGCGGCTGTCCTGTTCGTCTGTGTGGTGGTTTTAGTAGTCCCTGGTGCCCAGAGCACCGCGCCGCCGGCAAATCTTGCGGACGCCTGGTACGAAAGCACGCGCTGCAATGAGATATCTACTTTGTCATCGACCACGTGCATTCAGTACGAGCGCTGCAAAGCCACCCACCGGTGTGCACGAGGTGATGAAGGTCAGTAGTTGTACTTGGCAAGACAACCTCCTTCACGTGCGGGCATCTCGTCTCGCTCGAAACTGACTTTGCTGTGACTGTGGTACAGACTATTCGATCAAGGCGGCGACGCACGCGAGCTTCACGCGGCAGTTCGCGGGCGGCAACCGCACTTCCATTCCGCTGATGAACGACTTTGAGGACTGGAAGTCTGGGACCCATCGCTGGAAGATCAAGCAGAGAGCAGATACGATCTCGACTGCAAAGCTGGGCTGGAACACGTTTGATTTTCCTGTGATTGGCTCGCTGGAGCTCTCGGCGGGGTACTTGATCTTCGATACCGACAAGGCCGAGCTTCGTGGGGATGTGGTTCTCAAAGGCGTGATGAGCAAGACGATCCAGGGAACCAAAGTCGCAGTGTTCAACTTCATGACCGTTTATCTCGGCAAGGACGTGACCGTGCGCTTGATCGGTAGCGCTGCGATCAGTATCATGAGTCGAAGCAGCATGATCATCGACACGGAGCTGCGCGTCCGCCCCGGGACGCTCGGTGGCTTCCCCGGTGGCGGGTTTATCGGCGCCGATGCGACGGACAACAATCGCAATGGACCAGGAAGCACGAGCGTGAGGGTGTATGTGAAGACGATCTCGACTTTTGGGACCCACATCCCTGAGATCCAGGAGGTCGAGACGTCGGCAGCGCCAGGACAGAAGATCCAGGGCCACTTTGTACTTTTCTATGGCGAAAATGGTGGCGATCAACTGAAAACCCAGCCAATCGCGTACGATGCCAGTGCGTACGACGTACAAAGGCACCTGGAGACCACGTTCCCAGATATTGGAACGCTCAACGTCCAGCGCGACGACACACTGCAGCAAGTTCCCGAGAGTGGGCGGCTGTGGCGCGTGACGTTCCTCACCGCAGTGGGCAATGCGCCGCAGCTGCGAGCCAAGAGCTACCTCCAAGCGCTCTCTTCCCGGGTCATGACCAGGACGATCCGTGAGGGCAATCAGCTCTCAGGCGCGTTTCGACTCGGGCTCCTAGGGTCACAGACTCGCGATTTGGCTCACAATATCTCCGCAGAGACCATGCGAACGGCGCTTTTGGAGGATTTTCCAGCGCTCATCGATGCCACAGTAGTACGAACGGATCCCTTGAGTCAGTGCGTCCAGGGATCGACCGAGCCCGATCAAAGTGCCGGTACCACAATGACCTCGTCGGCTGCGATCTCAGCTGAGAACCTGTACGATCAGTCCCAATGGACGACTCCGAATGAACTCCTCGTGGATACGCTCGACAGTGTGAAGAGCTACAGCGACAAGCTTTGCTCCGGTGGACGTGGCGCCGCCGATGGGTATGTCTGGAAAGTGCAGTTTTGGACGCGCGAGGGCAACCAGATGCCGCTCAGTCCCACGTCGCCCACGTCGCTATTGGTCGACCCAGCAACTCCACTTGCGATCGACTTTGGAGGGCTGAAAGGCATCGGAGCAGCTGCTGAAGTTCTCGACTCGCTGTCGTTCTCACTGGCATTCGGTGGAGGCGGTGCGTCGTTTGCCAGCAAAGGTGGAGACGGGTACTTGAATCTCTACCGAGTCACACCTTCGTACGCCCAGGTGTACTCTGACGAGCGTGTGCCCAATTTGCTAGGAGGAAGCGGTGGTGCAGGCGGTGGGCTTGATCCGATCGACGTTTTCCCAGTCGTCCAGCCTACGCTTGGTGGCGCTGGAGCCGGGGCGATCATGCTCAGCGCGGTGAACGACATTGTCATTGGACAGAATGGCAAAGTGCTAGTGAATGGAGGCCACGGTGGCCCTGGGTTCACTGCGGGTGGTGGCGGGTCTGGTGGCACACTGTTGTTGACCAGCGGCGGATCGATTTCCCACCACGGCGCGATTGAAGCTCTCGGCGGCCATGGTGGTAGTGGGTTCGCAGCAGGAAACGGTGATCCTCAGAGTCCAGTACACTCTGGTGGTGGAGGGAGTGGCGGTCGCGTCGCGATCTTCACGCAAACGTTCTCTTCGTGGGGCGATGGCAGCATCTTGGTTAGCGGTGGGGCATCGCAGGACCCAAAGCGAGTTGGTGGGAAAGGTTCTTCGTACGTCCAGGTGCAGACAAACCTCGCAATCCGCGTCGACCCAACGATCGGCGCGGCTGGGACGTTCAAGTCTCTCCTTGTAGACGGCAACGAGAACTATGAGACTGGGGACAGCGACGGTATACTTCATAGCAAGAGCCACCAGGTGTCCCGCAAAGGGCCTCGCTTTGTGTTTGTGGATAATAGTGCAGCGTTGCGACCAACTCGGATCTCGTACTTTGTGCGCATCGGCAACTTTGTCGAGGGCAAAGTCACGACCAACCGCGGCGCGATCTTTGGGGTCCACGACAACAGCACCAGCGTCAATGGCGACAACAGGGACGAGTTTATGATCGCGATCGCGATCGTCGACGGCTTTTTCACGCATGAGCCCAACATTTTCCAGTATCCGCGGCGCCAATTTCAACAGAAAATTCAGCCAAATCGGTGGTATAAAGTGGATTTATTCATCAATTGGCACCAGCATACGTACTCGATCCAGCTCAATGACGTCCTGAAGGTGCGCGATGTCGCGTTCAAAGGCGAGCAGGTGAGGTCGATCAGTCTGAACAATCTCCATGCGATGTCCACATGGTGGGACGAGATCTACATCGGTGAGAACCACTTGGTGGACTTTGTCTGTCCGTACGTGGCGTCAAATCCAAGTTCGAGTAGTAGTACTACTTCACCAAGCTACAGCAGCAACCAGCAGTCTGGGAATGGCAACGGCGTCGTCGTCGTGAAGAAGCGAACGCTGCGGAAACTCTGGGCTGCTTCCTTTCAGAGTTCTGCGACCACGTACCACCCAATGGTCAAGCACGAGAGTCACATATCGAATCGCGAAGAGTTCAAGCACAACAACGGCGGCATCGTGCCATTCGATGGCGAGCCGCACCGCGAGTTCTTCAACGACATCCGCGAGCAGGAGAGCGAGCTACCGGACTTTAGCGGCGAAGAAGATCTGCGCGGCGTTGACCAAGAGATCCTCTCGCAGTCCGAGATGCTGGTCATCCCCGGTTTGCCTCAGGACAGCATGGTGGTGCTACCGCTTGAGACGGGCGTGGACCTCGCGACTCTCGCGGCCGATCGATCGGGCAGTACGCGCTCGGACAACAACCTAGTTTCAAAGAGAACGAGCATGTACTGGTTCTCGGAGGTGTTCAACGACACCACGCTCGTCGGTGCAGTCGGCGCGTGCTCGACGCTCGACTACATTGAGTGGCGCAACGAAGGGATCATGCTGCATTTTGTGAATCTCACGGACCCTTTTGGTGATCGACCAGGTGATCTGCTCGCCGATCGCCCCAAGGTGATCTTCAACAGCGAGACCAGCACGTTCGTCATGTGGATGCACGTGGACAACCAAACCAACACCATGGGGCTCACGGGCGTCGCGACAAGCGTGTACCCAAACGGTCCGTTTATATTCCAGCGCAGCTTTTACCCCGACGGCGCTCCACTTGAAGCCCCCGGAGGTCAGAGTATCAATGAAACTCACGACCAGACAATTGCTATCGTGCCATCGAAGAGCGTGCATGGGAATCCACAGGCATATCTGATCCGCTCGTACTACAAGACGGTCGAGTACTGGCTGCCTCGGTCCGTCATGGACCCACTCTGGCAGAGTGTGCAGACCGCTGAGGGAAAGACCAACTTTGGACTGAGCTACCACCGCACGTTCTACCACACGGGGTACGACAACCCGAACGACATCTACTTGCAGCGCTGGCGCATGGAGGACATGCCCTGGGAGCTAATCTGCTGCGAGCCCACGAACCGGAGCAACTGCGTCTCGTTCACCGAGGTCCCGTTGAGTCCCACTGCGATTTGCCCCGCTGGTATGGAGAAGAAGCAGATCTTGGGCCAGTCGCAGATGACAGATCCGAACCACATCACGTCGAGGTACAAGGACCCGAATGACGACGCCAACAGCTTTTTCAGGGACACTTCGGTCCCGTCCCACGCTTCCTGGGGGTTCCAGGTGTATAACGTCAAGACGTGGCGAGGCAACTACTTTGACGCGCTGAGCACGAACATCACGCTCTTCGTCTTCAAGCGGTTCGCTGGCGAGCGACGGCGTCTGGCGATCGAGAGCGACCCTCAAATTCCATACGAGTACCCGAACGAAGAAGAGCCGACGTGCGACTCGATCCCTACGACCGACACTGAGATCCTGGATCTGTTGCTGGGGACCCTGGGAGTACCGATCAGCTCGGCGTTCGCGGCAAAGTACTCGTCGTTCGATCTGCTGGAGATCGATATCAACAGCGACGGTAAGATCATGTCGAGCGAGGTCGCGCAGCTCGTGAAGAAGAAGGAACAGAAGAAACTGACGGCTCAGCTGGTTTCCTCACTCCTGGCGGACTTTGAAGTGATGAAATGGGATCAAGTGGCCATCATGGACGCCGATAGCGACGGCAAGATCACGTTCCCAGAGTTTGAGAAATGGATCGGACTGGACACGAATCTGCTCTTTGACAAGTTCGACATCGACAAGAACGGCTTTCTGGACGAGAACGAGCTTGCGCGCACGCTCTGGTACCGCCAGATGCCTCGCCTGGACACGGCGATGATCCTGTTGGACCCGTCTTTCGATGGGAGAGTGTACTACCAGCGGTTCCGCACACTGGTGGTCGAGACGCCGGATTTCATTTTCAATACCTACGACTTTGACGACTCCGGAACGCTGACACAGAGCGAAATCGACTTGATGATCAAGGATCTCGGGACCGCGTTTGCGGATGCTTCCGTGTTTGATTCGCTCAAGAATGCGACGACGAAGAGCATCGAGAAAGCGGATTACGCCGCATGGTTCACATCGTCCACGAGTCTCCTCGCGGGCTCGCGCAACAAACTCAAGGTGGACAATGCGGTCCACGCGACCCGCCCCGATAGTTTGACTGGTCCGCTGAACGTCGTGGAGCGGAGAAGAGCTAAATACATCGCGATTAGCAGGTTGACGAGCGACTACCTGGGTACAGAAGGGTTACTTCGAGAGGTCGAGGGTGACTTTGAAGGGCGAGAGGCGCTGATGAACTACTTTGAGTTCGCGGAAGAGCTCTTTGGGCTCAGTGACGAGGATTTCCAAGCTGACATTGGTACGGACTCATCGTCATCCGGTGCTCAGCCCTTTCGCGCGTTCCTCACCTCAGAGATGCTGAACGATCGCGCTTCGTACTGGAATGGTCGGCTCTGGGAAGGGCGACCGTCCTCGCCTCCACTGTTCACGTACGGAGCGCAATGCTCGCAGATCGCTGGCGTCAGCGCGAACGACAGCGGGTGCTTGCCGTGCCTCACCCGCTCGCCCTACGTCACACCGACGATCGATCTGTATCAGGCGCAAGCCCGCAGCGATGCGCACTGCCAGCCGCAGAAGGAACTGGACGCGTACGTCAAGGAGTTCGACCAGCAAGTCTCCATCCAGCTCCAGTACCAGCAGCAGTCTGTGTACGGCCCGCAGGGTCTGCAACCTCACATGTCGCCCTGCTTCAACCAGTCGCAGTTCTTCCCATGCGATGTCCACAAGGTGGTCGACGGCAACATCGCCGATGGGCTCCGCGATATGCACGCGCGCGAGACGGCGTGGAACTTGGCGTGGGAGAAACATCCGAACAATGAGGGCTCGTCCACGAAGATCCGTGCGGATGACTACCAGGAAGAGTCTTTCGGGCCGTCGTTCATTGAGCGCTTCCCGAATCGTCTGCGAGAACCTCTGACCAGACAGGTGCTGGACACGGTGGTGACGTCTTCGCCCGACGAGCTCGCTGACATTCTGGGCGGAGGCTCGTAGCTTTCTGTTGCAGAGGGAGCAAGCGATCAGCCATTGATAGAAGCGCCTCTTTGTTGCGCATTACGCTGTAGCTGTAGCATTACCACACCCTTCATTTTCGTGGTGCCGTCCATTCAAGCCCATCACACACGTTTTGCTGGAATGGGTACATTCTTCATCAACATACAAAAGCAAAAACTACCCACTCACTCGTTGCCCACTGCGCAACAACGTCGTGCCCAAACACGTCCGCATTGACACGACCTCGCTCGTGAAGCTTTGCTTCACGAAGGAACACGGCAAGCAAATCGACTACTTGTCGAAGAGCAACCTCCGCAAGCACCAAGACACCACCTGGGGATTCTTCTTTAAAACCAACATGAAGTGCTTCCGCGCGAAGGGCTACACGTTCGACCACCAGATTGTTACGG
>JALBYZ010001131.1:0-10111 GCA_038050575.1 Globisporangium mamillatum | reverse complement strand
TATCCTCTCAACTTCAAAGCCGTTTTCCGCAACAGTCTGCTTTTATCGTAAATCCGTTTTTGTTTTGTGTCCACTCATATTGCTCTTTTTAGAGGCATCTGACTGGCAACGATAGTTTCCCCCCCAGAAATCGGTTGGTTGCAAACACAAGTTCAATCAACAACGTCTCCGCAATTTCCTTGATGCCCAACAAATCAACCAAACGCACACTCTTCACTTCTCCTTCGCCTCCCATCAACACAAGAGAAAGAGAGAGCGACAAGAAACCCGCGTATCGGGCGACAAAGGAGCATAGTGACGACTTTCAAGCGTGTCGTGCTCTTTCTCTGCATGCTGCTGGCGGTGTTGACGGCGACTCCAGCTTCTTCACACCAGCAACAACAACAGCAGCAGCAAGATGCGGTTTTTGAAGCCATCGACAACACGACGAGCCTCGCAACTGTAGTCTTAGGCTGTGGACTCTGTCAGCAAACCGGACAGTGTGACCAGGCTTTCCAGAGCGCACTGGGTCAGTTTTGCCAGACGCTTGAGTCGGCGGCCAGCTTACAGAATAAAGTTGAGAATGGTTGACGAGCTCATGGTTCTGCATGGCCAGGGCTTGCGAGCTCGACACACACTCTCAAACTACAAATTATAAATGATTTAAGCTGCCCAGCTCCGTGTTGCATTGTGTGCATTGCGCATGCGCTCGGATCAAATGCGCAATCGCCCTCGTCGAGTTTCCACCATCTCAAAAAATGGAAGTCCTGTTTCCATCTTGACCTCAGGACCAAATCCCACCTTCACAACACAACGGTTTGTTGTTGTCGTACTTCTGCAATGCACGCAGGGCGAGCTTAGTGGCGCGCCTATAATAGAAACACTAATGTCTTGATTGCCCCTGAATCTCCTTTACCCATTGTTAAAAAACGTAGCAGCTCTTCAAGAGATCTTGCTTGTGGCAAATTCGGATTGTTCGGATGCCATCATGTGAATGCGACTTGTAATCTCAAGCTCCCAGGGATCGTTATTTTTCGGAATGACTACCAAATTATGCACCTCCAAGACACTGCGAGTCAGTCGGACGAGAGGTCGTTCGTGCTGTTTATGTTCGCGCGCTATCTCACAAAATGGAAGAAAATCTACTTGCGTGAGGCAAGGATCAGCGAACAGCTTTTGAAGAGCCGCTGGTGTCCTCTACCGCCCCCGTCTCTCACTCGAACTAGTGCCTTAACGATAGTCGGGAGGGAAGACTATACTCGTCTGTGTCTGCGTGTTTGTAGTTTGAGAATTCACTGAATATCTCCAAAAGGCTGCACCCCCATGTCAGTTGTTTTATATAGTATCCCTTTATTACGTTGTGGGCTTTGAACTTGGCGCCCAAAAGGATCCTTTCATTTATATATCCTTTCAGGTGAGGCGCAATGGTTAGTCGTATTATTTATTTTGAATGAACTGCAAGGACGGAACAGCAACGAAAGATAGCAAGCGTGAGCAGGGTCTCCTTCTATGGTTGAGGGCTGAAATGAAACTCTTTGGTCTCAAATGAACGCTTCTGTCACTGCTTCTGAAAAAATCACCACATCCGTCTTAGAGAAATTGAGAGGCAATTGAGGGTGTCAAGTAAATCGTGATATTGAAGATAGTTGTCATGACTTTTAGGAGATTGTACATCCTCGTATCTATCCGGACACAATGACTGGAAGCGACAACATCCATAGAGCATTGACTGCTGCAAGGCGCAAAGCACTCTCTAAATTCCACGCAGAGTTTGCTATGGTCGAACTCTGAAAAATATTAAATCAAACAAGTTGTGATCAGCTGTTAAGCGAAATACAAACCCCATGAGCACATCATCTGATCACCTCGATTACAGAGCTGATATTAGGTGGAGCGCACGCAAAACTATGGCACTGTGAAACGCTGCAGTTGGAGCAGAACAGCGAGGAAGGCTTTCGTAAACCAACAAGCAGGCAAAAATGGATCCAATGGCGAGGTTGCACATCCCGTTGGCGCAACAAAGTCCCAAGCATCGCGACCGCAACCGAGGACTGGAGATCAAAAAGGGGTTTGTTTGTTGCACGGACGAATCCATTTCTGAGCTTAAATCGTGTAAACGATAAAATAACAGAGAGCTGATGTTGAAGCTGCCGAGTTCACTTCCTAGTTTCTATTTCCAGAAAAAAGATCGCATTTCGGTTGGTCTGATTGGCTGACGCTTGCCAATCAAATCGTGATGGTGATAAAAACAAGCCGCGCTTCTGTTGACGATGTACCCATTTGTGAAACCGTGTCAAAGGGACTTTTCATTCTTTTTTTGCGTGACAAATTGGCCAGCAGGTTCAATTACATCTATTACAGCTTGAAAGAGGGTGTGGTTGAGCTGACTGACCGCATGGAGCTTCGCAATACCTGTAAGCTTCTCTTTATGTATCTACTATTTGTCATTTCGACCAGCTTAATACGGATATTTTCTGTAGCTGGTAAAGCCTTCACAGTCCGATCAAGCGTGCGAAAGGCCGGTGGTGGGCGGAGTCAGCCCAATGGACGCGTTACAGTATACCGTAAATACTGTATCTTCTTGACTCCGCATACTCTGCATGTTTATGTATCTGTGTCTGATCACGCAGGCACTGCGCTCACGCATTGCGCGTGCTGTGTCACGACCGAGGCGGGCGTGTGGGAGGTTGGTGATAAGCAACTGTTGACCGTCCTGACCTGTTCCTGTGGACAGCTTCAACGTCAGTGAAAGGAACAATAGACTTTGTGTCTTTTTGACTCGCGACTGCCCATTTGCAGAATTCTTTTCACAAATATATTGCAGGAGAGCAAAGCCAAGGTCGTTTCGCAAAATACACTCTGGCTTCACCACTGAACATGACTGAGCTCCAGAGAGCTCCAACTTCTCCGGATCCACCTCAAGTTGCAAATTGAATTCGTCATAATTCTATTCTGCTCAGGTGAGGTGACGCGTCCCATTCAGTCTCGTATACTGCATGCAGACGAGTCTGCAAGAAACCAAAGCAAGCTCGTCGGAACGATAGAAAGAAATGCTGTCGGATGAATGTCTGCGCTCCCCCAAAAGGTCGGTTTTGGGTCGGCAGGTAAGTAAATCTGGGGAGCTTGTCGCAAAATATGATGTGAAACGTCTGGCAGTGGTGGTGGCCAAGAATAGATCCATTCCTTCTCTCTTTCTTCCCAGTTGAAGCGACCAACAAACAGGCATCAAATCTGCACACAACTGAATGAACAGAATGGATCGATCGCCCCAGTTCCCAATTTGCTCGCTGCTCTCGACGGAAGGACAAGAGGAGAGAAACGCGCGCGCATACACGCAGCAGGTGATCTGGTGTGTCCTGTGAGACAATCAAGAGAAGAAAAATCCACTAGTGAGTCAACCTTTTGGTACCATGATGCACGTGAGCGCCAAGTCGCTGCGTCAGCCTGCGGCGATCAACACGTCGCGCCTCTGGGACGACCTCACAATCCAGCAGTGCGCGGATGCAGAGAACCAGCGCGACTCACGACGGCAGCAGAGGCAGTCGCCAAGTCGCCGCGCTAAGTCGCACTCGCCCTCGCGCCGATCGCCCAAGCTCAAGCACACGAACGGCAGGCTCGATGAAGACCCACTGGAGGTGGTGCCTGATAAGGAGAGGAGCCGCGAGGAGGGCAAGCAGCAGCTTCTCGCTCGACTGAAGCCAACGCCGACGATCCCGACTCGCCCTGAACAGGATGAAATGCAAGCGAAGAGCCTGGGTGCATCGCAGATCCCCAAGCGCGCGGGCATCAGACGCTCGGTCACCTGCGCTTCACATGGCAAGACCCAGCAGGAATGCAGCAGCAATGGCTCGCCTTCTTCATCGCCTACGCGTCGCTTCAAGATCTGCTACCGAGACGAAGCGCTTCGCGAGAGAAGTGCTGAGAACACGCGCCGCATCCTCGTGAACGCGAGGCAGACGCTCTGCACCAGCAATGGTGATGTCACTTCCCAAGCGCTCACTACGGTGGCTTCTGGTTGTGGAAGCGGTGAGCCTTCTAGCTCGCCAAGTAGCAGCAACCAGCAGAAGCTCGCGCTCAAGGCGCTCAAGTACCGCAAACTGCTCGCTCGAGCAAGCGAGATCGACGATGACCGACTGAAAGACCCGACGTTCGACGTCATGGAGTGGCTCGGCGTGAAGTGGCGCAAAGTATAGGGAGGATGCAAGAGCTTTCGGTTCCTTTTCTTTTGCATGAGAAACCGAAGGAAGTCAGTCATATTTGTAAACACCACCACGATCATTATCACCACCAAACTGCTGCAGCGCTACGGATCAATAACAAGAGCGAACAAGAGGAGCCCTAATCTACACACACTTGCACGCGCACACATACTCGCACGTACAAACACCCTTTAAAGCGCATTGCGAGAGCTCTGCATCGACTTATTCTTCCTTAGAAGGTTTTCTTGCTCGTCAGCAGAGACTGTGAGAGAGGCTGTTGAAGCTTACAAAGGTAAATCCCGCTCTTCTGGGGACGTGTCACGACGGCGGTTGCATGCATGACGACTGGTTTGTGAGGCAGGAGGGTCGCATGTGCTGCGGCGTTGCAGTTAGCGAAACTTGGGGCAAATACATTGAAGAGTAGAGAATCTTTCGTCACTCTTGAGAAGGTGAAAATATGTTTGTTGCTTGCTGTAGTTAGGCACTGGAGTCCGTTTAGATCTCCTTGCCAAAGCGCAGCATTTTATTTATTTATTTTCAGACGCTCAGCATGTCTGCCCGACAAACAAACTAAATGTGCGTAGATAGTTTAGCGAGTGCTTAATGAAAGAAGGTGACGCGAGGACGAAAAAATGGCCCTGTGCTCGAGAGAGCTCTTCGCAATAATCTCAGGAAGCTCATGAGCAAACATCCTGCCTCTGGTTAATTGAAAAGATCCAAAAGTCCCTCTTCATAATGTAGCCATGTATGTGGTCCACATGTATACCCACCATCACTCTATTCTTCGCCTCGAATAAAGGATTGGTCTTATATTCGAGTAAACAACAGTACTTCCTGGACGCCAATCAAAGCGATCAGTCTGTCTGCCTCACAACAGATTTGATCGAATTGTTGGTCAAAAGCAATGAGCAGCGATCGCATCTTCGTGGGGCTCGAGACGTCCTTCAGCCATGACCTGCCGGCCACCCTCGACAAGGTGCGCTTTCCATCCGGCAGCTCGTCTGTCTGCATGTCCACTCGTCACATGTGCTGTTGTGCCCACGCTCAATCTTTCTCTCTCTCTTTCTTTGTGTGCCAACCTGCAGGTCTATGAGGACAAGATGAGCGGCGTGATCACGCCGCTTTTCCACCCGAGGTGCGCTCGCAACCGGCACTCGCAAGGGCATGCTATTGGCACTGCTGTTTGTGTGGTGTTACGATTTGTATTGAGAGAGGCTCACTCTTTTTTGTGGCGTGCTGCTGCTGTGTGATCGTGTTTGTTAGATTCAAGCGCGACGACCATGGCGTCTCGGATACGCGAGACGGTCCGCAATCACGTACGTTCCCTGCCAGTGATATCAATAGAGCAGGTCGACGCATACACCATCACACTCATAGCGCTGTCATTGTATGCGTGTATGGTGCGAACACACACAGGATCGGACTTGGTCATGGACTCGCGCGGCTGGACGTCGTCTGTCGTGGGCCACATTTCCAAGTGGATCAACCTGGACGCCGGCTGTCAGCGCGCGCGGCTTGCGGCCGAAAAGGTCTTCAAGCAGGAGGTCGCGTGGGCCTCGCATCTGTCCGTGCCCGCCGTGCTGCTCCCAACCCCGCGTCACCACACGAACTCTTCGAACTACGCGCGCGTGCTCAACCAGTCGGTCACGCAGGCGCAGTACCTGCAGTTCTGGGTGCACATCCCACTCTCGTACCGTGTGGGTACTGGCGCGCCAAAGCTACTACGTGGAGGACCTGGGCTCCAGCACAACGAGGAGATCTCACTCGACGAGGACACGGGAGTGAGCCCCTGGGAGGCCTGGAACGCACTGCGCGCCAAGTGCGAGTACAACCCAAAAGTGCAGGTGGCGCTCGAGATCACGGCCGACCTGCCGTCAAGCGAAGAGCTCAAGCGCTGGCTCGGCGAGCCTATCCGAGTACGTAGTAGCCCAATTGCCTACCATACGCCGGCGTACTGCTTAATGACTCACGAATTGTTCTCTGTTCATACTGTACCACCTAGGCAGTGATCATCCCCACGAGCATCTTTCTGACGAACCGCAAGGGCTACCCGGCGCTCTCGCAGCGCCACCAAAAGTTTTTCATCGACCTATTCAAGTTCAACGTGCAGTACTACTTCTCCGGTCGCCCGCGCCACCGCGGCAGCTTCCTGCCGTACGTGCAATACATGCACTTTCTGTACGGCAAGAGGGACGCGCTGGACTCCAAGGCGCTCTTTGAAGCGCCGTACCTGGACTACCTGCAGGCGCCGCTGCAGCCGCTCATGGACAACCTCGAGTCCCAGACGTACGAGACGTTCGAGCAGGACGCGTTCAAGTACAATCAGTACGAGAAGGCGATTACCAAGGCCCTCGAACAGACGCCCGTCGAGAAGGAGTCGGTCGTGATGGTTGTGGGCGCCGGCCGCGGACCGCTCGTTCGTTGTGCTTTACGCGCCGCCGTGCTCGCGAACCGCAAGACGCGCATGTTTGCTGTCGAGAAGAACCCGAACGCCGTGATCACGCTGCGCAACCTCAAGATCTCGGAGCGCTGGGACACGGTCACGATCATTGCGTCCGACATGCGCCACTGGAAGACCACCGAGAAAGTACGTAAGGCGCGCGCCGAATGGCTCGTGTTATTATCTGGATTGTACCTCATGTGGGTCGTGCTGTACGTCTATTGTTTTGTAGGCGGACATCATGGTCAGTGAGCTCTTGGGCTCGTTCAGCGACAACGAGCTGTCACCTGAGTGCCTGGACGGCGCGCAGGCTTTCCTTCACGGTACGCTTTCGCTATTAGCGCTACCACCACAGCTTTGTACGCTCAACCTTCTCTAACAATGTTCCTATGTATCCTGATTAGAAAACGGCATCAGCATCCCCTGCGAGTACACGTCGTACGTGGCGCCGATTATGTCGTCGAAGCTCTGGAACGAGGTGAAGATCCACGAGTCGCTCAAGAACTTTGAGACGCCGTACGTCGTGCGGTTGCACAACATGTACTCGATCGCCGAGTCGCAGGCGTGCTTCACGTTCACGCACCCAAAGTTCAACCAGCGGATCGACAACCGCCGCTACGAGGAGATGGCGTTCACGGCACTTGAAAGTGCGATCGTGCACGGCTTTGCCGGGTACTTTGACGCTGTGCTCTTTGACGACGTCACGCTCAGTATTAACCCATCCACGCACTCGGACGGCATGTTCAGCTGGTTCCCGATTTACTTTCCGCTTCGTGAGCCGGTGCACGTGGTCAGGGACGAGCAACTTCGCGTGCAGTTCTGGCGGCTCGTGGCGAACAACAAGGTTTGGTATGAGTGGGCGCTGAGCACGGACGAGGGCAAGCACCAGTCGCCAATCCACAACCCAAACGGTCGATCGTACTGGATTGGACTGTGAGTGTGATGGTAGTCGGGAAGAAGCCCAAGCGTGAAGGTATGTGGGGTTCTTGTTGTGAATAGGGATAGGCCTTTCTTAGCATTTAGAGAACCAAATCTGACTTGAAGAGCTCACAATCTCAAAGCTGAATGCAAAGACAGTCAATGGCAGCCAGTGTTGAAAGATTATGCATGTACTCAAGGGAGAAATCGCAAGATAGTATTATGAAACTCAGAGCTCTTCGTGACTCTCTGGGGTCCGTTCTTCTCCACCAACAGTGACACTTAAGGGCTCTTCCACGTCCAGTAGTTTCTCTTCTTCTTGCATGGGTGGCACGAGGAGGTCCCAGGACGCGCTGCTCCCACTTGCGACCGTGAGGAAATAGCTCTTGAGCGTCTGGAGCTGACCAGCGTTGAGCGAGAAGGTCGCCAGCAGCGTCTTGAGCAACTTCTCCTTGCGGTCCTTGCGCAGCGGCCACGCGGACCGCACAGCCAGCTGGTGGATCTGGTCCCACGCGTCCGCGATCTCGTTCTTCAGCTCAAAGCGCACGGTGGTGACCGACTGCTCTTGCAATTGCACCAGTCGCAATGCAGTCGACGCTGAGATCACGCTCGAGAAGATCGTGATGTTGTACCCGTGCCAGTCTTCCGGGAGCGACGGGTGCATGGACACCATTTTGCTGTTATCCGCGACGATTAACGCCGCAGTGGCCCCCGCGAGCTGAGCGTTCGAGACCAGATCGAGCAGTGAGCAGTCGCTGTGGATATGGTTCTCCGTGTCACTTGCCGCGATGAGCGCGATCTTCCCATCGAGCCGCGGCATCTTCTCCGTGGCCGAGTTCTGGCAGACCACGCTCGCGTGAAGCAGCGGCGAGACCTGTAGCGCTCGTGCTCTCTGCGGCATGACGCCGCCGAATGTTGACGAGAGGAACTCGCCGATCACTGCGTTGTCGTTGTCGCTCTCGCTGCTGCTGTCCACACCGCTCGTTACCAGCACGCCGCTGCGCGCCATGAAGGTGTCGATATACTTTTGCTCCTGCTCGCTACGAGGAGAGCACTTGTATGGGTTCTTGGTGCACGCCATGGGCAGCAGCCGTCCAAACGCACGCTCCTTGGCGCCGAGCACAAGCGAGCGAAGCAACTCGCCCGCTGATTTCCGCACCATGACGGACGGGATCTGAATCTCCCCGTCGTCCACGATCGCCACTGGACGCGAGGCGCTCTCGTCCGCGCTGACCACCAGCAGCCCCGCGGTGCCCATCGCCTCGGCGTTCCGGGATTTGTCTTCGAAAGTGCACTCGCCGCGGTCGACGACCAATACCACCGAGCGGTTCGCTGCGACTTGTTCGAGGATCAGATCCTGCTCGTCTGCGGCAAGCGGTTCGCACCCGAAGCGGTTGTTAATTTGGTCCTTGGGGAAGACGAATTCCACCTCGCGATCGACCATTGGACCACCGAACGAGTCGCGAAAGTACTGGATCGGCGCCATGCCGTGACGCAAGTAGATGCGTCCCCAGAACGGCTCAGCGAGCGGGGGTGGCGATTGCTTGCTTCTCATCCTCTCCACAGCTTCCCCGTCATGGTGGATAGATGAAGATGAAGACGAAGCCGAAGGCATGGCTGCGGTAGTCGCTGTCGTCGCCATGGAGGTGGTCTCGATTAGCAACGGCGCATCTTGAGCGCCACAGAACGCCGCATAAGCAGCCAGGAAGAGCGCGTACTGCTTCATCGTGGAGTTGCTGGACTGGGGCTACGAGAGTGGGTGTGATCGTAGGCTGAGTGGTTGGAAGATGGCGTCTTGAACAGTAAGAGTCACCAGCGCACTCTGTGATTTACCATTCTTCCACGGGACCGTGAGAGGAACGGACGGTGAAAGATCGCGACTCTTCATGCAAATCAAGATTATGTGTCAAAAAGGGGGTCAATTAGCAATTTTGAGTAAAAAGTCAAATTGCTAAATGTACAGATAACGACGGAAAAACAAGCCACGGTTTGCTCGCTTTTTGTATTGTATCAAGTGAGTACAGTGCTGCGCAAAAGTCCGTCCGCATCCATGATTTAAAAAAATTGTCACTGTAAGCGGCCTCATAACCTGTCATGTTTATAGGTGTTTTGAATAGACATACAAAGGATAAATGCAAACTTGAATTGTATTGAAAGCTAAAAGAATGCTCGAAAAACAGAAATCGGAGTTTTTGGCTATACTCAAAAGTCGTCCGCACTTGAGTAAATGTACTTCAACGGTCGATGGAAGCGCCTCTGCTCAGCACAACCTCAACCATTCTTGACGTCATACTCTCGACGAGCCTTTGGAAGTAGCTCAGCTGGATCTTGTCCCAACTTTTGCGGATCGCGATCTTCAAATCCTCTCTTGACTCGAACTGCCGCCCATTTTCGTAGACGAGAAGCGCCAGCTGTCCCCAGACATTCTCGATGGGGTTCAGATCTGGGCTCTTGGCAGGCCACTTCATGTGCTTGATGCCCATGGCGTTCAGGTGGTCGTTGGTGTGGTGCGAAGTGTGGATTGATGCCCCATCTTGCTGGAAAATGACCTGGTTCAGGTGCTGTTCGCGGCGAA
>JALBYZ010001130.1:0-10112 GCA_038050575.1 Globisporangium mamillatum | reverse complement strand
ACGGTATGAGTCGGAGCCGCATACGTCGCAGCATTCTCCAGGCGACGAGCAGCTCTGAGTGTCGAATGATGCTGACACTGTTGAAGAGAGTGACGCGACCAGCAGCGCGCTCACGAGGAAGCGCGCTTTGTGTGCTGTTGCCGGCGGTGGTGCCGTGGAGCGAGGGGCCATGTTCGCTGCGTTGGGTTGGGTGGACGTGGAGCAAATCTGGTTATGTCGCCTTACATGTGCGGGACGTCTTCTTCCGTTCCCAGTCAGGTCAGCCGCTCTTTTTGTTTAGCGCTCGCGTGGATTTTAGGTGTCCCATTTTGGCGCAACCGTCATCAAACAGGGCTTCAACGGAAAGATTAGCAAGGAGGAATAGACATCCAGTTCAACGGGAAGCGATTGGACAGAATACAATATTAGCAAGGTTTATGATTGGATGATATATTTCTGTGAAGCAGCGATTGGCTGAAAACGAATATATGAGTGTGGAAGGAAATGCAAAACTGGCTGCCTATCCATACAAAGTATGCCATAATGTGCGTGTAAAAAATGCAATTTCCCGTCGCTTTCAGTGGTTATTTGATCATTCGCGGGCTTTTCCCATGCACAAATTTGGGTTAAGATTTGGGATTCTTTTTTCTTCCGATTGGCAAACAGGAGTGAGTGGACGCTGCGCGTCATCACCACAATCGTTTCTTCTGGTTTACGGATCGGAACGTAACGGCAACGCACGCTCAATTTTATTTTCCTGCGACAAAGCCAACTCTCCAGCAGCCTTTCTGGGTGCGACAGCATGTGGGCGCTCTGTGTGAATGAATGAACGCCACACACGCGCGCTCTCTCTCTATTAGAGGATTATGGCGCCATCTCCGTGATGACGCCGCATTGACAGGCACAAACACTTTGGAAGAACACCTGCGTGAACTAATCAACAAGCGCCTGGTAGTTAAACCAAAGGCTACGCCGCACTCCTCGCTCTCCATCACATTCGACAATCAACCACGAAACCCCCAGCAGCCACTCTACCCCACAGCCATGAAGCTTCTCCGCTCCACTCGAACGCCATCACCGGCAGTTGTAGCAACGCTCGCGGCATGGCTCCTCATGAGCGCGCTGGCGGCGACACTGGCAACAGCAACAGACAATGACAGCGACGACAGTGACGATAAGCCACCAAGCTGCTTCTCTCCAGGCGAGTGCTGCGATCTGTGCGGCTCGAACTCGATCCGCTGCGCGCGTGGGCCGTGCTCCACCAACTTTATGACCAAGAAACTCTTCAGCTTCAGCCTGCCGACCGACTCGCCCAACTTCTGGGACATCATGTTCTCGATCTACAGCATGGTGCCGTACCTCGCGTTCGTCGCGATCACGGTCGAGCTCGCGCGCAAGCGCAGCTGGTCGCGCGTGTTCTCCTGGTGCTTCATCCCGATCGTGTCGATCCTCACGTCGTCGATCCTGGTCAAGAGCCTCGGCCACTGCGCCGAGTGCGCGCGGCCGTGCGGTTCGTGCATCAAGAGCACGGGGATGCCGTCGGGCCACACGACGAACGCGGTCGGGTTCTGCCTCTGGCTGCTGCTCGAGACCGCGTTGGGTATGGGCAAACAGTGGTCGCTGCGCAAGAAAGTAGTCGTGACGTTCTTCAACCTGCTGATCTGCACGCCCGTGCCCTACAGCCGCTACTACCTGGGCGACCACACGTCGCTACAGATCGGCGTCGGCAGCGCAAACGGCTTTGTAATCGGGCTCGTCTACTTCTGCGTGCTGCGCTTCGTTCTCGCCAAGCGACTGGATCGCGCCTCGAAATGGTTGGCGCAGGGCCGCTTCCAGGTCATCATTCTCAACGATTTCCACCTCAAGCCGCTGAACTCGTCATCGCCAGGGGCGACATCAAACTCAGCGGAGACGCTGGAGTCTGGACTCGCGAAGGATGGAGAAGAGGTGCAGGTGTATGCGCAGATCCCCCTGACGCCGCCTGTAGGACAGCGTAGTTAGTTTCATAGACTTCTGTAATCTTATCTAAACGACAATGATCTATCAATCAATTGATCTCAAGCTTTTCAACAGTGCACTGGTTGTTGTTCTCTTTCAAGGCATCTTCCGTTGTGACACGCGAGAGCTCAACCAGCATGGCTACATTACCATCCATGATTGACATTAGTGATGGCTTTGATCAGCTTCTGGTCTTTTGTCAGTAAAAGCTCACTTCAAGGTAGAAAAGATCGGAACTCAGACTGACGAAGGTGGTCGCTCCATGAGCACTTTCTGACACCGGCGAGGAACGTCACCTGAAGAATCGTGTCCCGCAAGCGAGCAGAACCGCAGATCCCGGTCGAGAAATGCGTCAAGAATGGCTGCGATCCCAGTATGCTGCTGCCCCGCCGTGACTTGCTTCGCCTCGAACAGATAACCGTGCCAAGTGTACTGACAGAGAACTCGCACGAGTAGAGCATGGCTACCTACAACAGCTCTTTTCAGTTGGAGCGCTGCGGATCGCGCGTCGAGTTGCTGGAGGTACGCATGCTTGAGCATCTCGTGGACACGGTCCCACGACTTGATCGGAAGCGCGTCAAGAAAGCGTCTCGCGGCTTGGTTGCTCTCATACAAATACCTGATGACCTCAAGATGCTTCATGTAGTTGACGCAGCCCCGGACTGCTTCGGTCGTGCAAATCTCGTGATGCTCTTCCACAAGAAGTGGAGCACGTCCAGACTCCCACCGTAGCACGCCATGTACACCGGCTGTCCTGCCATGCCGCGTCCCGCGTCCAAGAACTTGACCATGGGTAAATCGTCGGAATACGCTGCGTGGTTCAACGCTTTCGAGGTGGATCCTCCTAAACCTTTCTCACAGAGAAACTTAGCGATTTCAAGATGTCCATGTTTTCCAGCTGTGTCCATCGCTTTGGACGTGCATCCCTCGGTACGATTCGTGTGGAGAAGCTTGACGACATCTAGATGTCCTCCTTTCGCTGCTTCGTCCATTACGTTTGTCGTACAACCCTCGGTGTAATTTTCATGAAGAAACTGGACCACATCAAGGTGCCCGCGGTTGGTGGCAAAGTCGATTTCTCTTGTCGAGCACCCCTCGCTTCTGTTTCCATGCAAGAACCGTACAACGTCGAGATGTCCCTCCCTCGCAGCGTAGTCCATGGCGTCTTTTGTGCAGCCCTCACTGGGGTTCGCGTGCAGGGACTTGACAATCTCGAGGTGACCTTTCCACGCAGTACAGTCCATGGCTTCTTCAGTACAACCCTCTGATCGGCTCTCGTACAGGAATTGGACCACTTCAAGATGACCTTGACGGGCTGCTTCGTTCATCGCGAGTTCAGTGCAGCTTTCCGTGCGGTGCTCATGAAGAAACTTGGTCACTTGAAGGTGTCTGTTTCTTGCTTCTACGTCAGTAGCGTCCGGGCAGTAAACGGTCTTGATAAAATAATGGCGCTCCGGCTCTTCCTCAATCACCGCCTCCTCCATCTCATAGCATCTGTCCTTGCTGTTCACACCTTCTAGCTGAAAGTCAATGTAATTCATGCAATAGAAGAAGCTGCGCTGGCGATCGATCTTGTCCATGGCTTCTTGTGTACAGCCTTCGCTGCGGTTGAAATGGAGGAATCTGACCACGTCAATGTGTCCATTTGCCGCGGCGTCGGTCATCGCTTTCTGGTTGCAAGGCTTTCCCATTCCGTGCAAGTACTGTACAACAGGAAGATGACCGTTTGCTGCCGCCTGGCTCATCGCGTGCACCGTGCAGTCTTCTGTGCGGTTATCGTGCAGGAACTTGATGATCTCCAAGTGGCCGTTGGACGCCGCGAAGTCCATCGCACTGGCCGTGAACCCGTCGGGGTATGTCTCATGCAGGCAAGCTCGAGGTTTCCGCTCCAGGCTGCGGTATCGATCGCTGGCTGAGAAAGTACATGACCACGGGTATGGGAAAATCTCACCACGTCCAGATTGCCGTGCTTTGTGTGCTGAACAAGCATCTTCTCTGGGTCCCTGATCTCACGACACACTGGCGGGCAGTGCTCGTAGAGCCACTCGAGCAGCTCGACGCTGGGAGGTGTGTCGATATTTAGCAACGCCTACTCCATTAACTGGGGCTCCCAGGCCCAGCTCGGATCCGTTGCAAACACACAAACCATCCACTGGAGCATCTCTAATCGCCCACAGAACGCAGCGCAGCGCATCGCCTGCGAGAAGCTCATGCGCTCCATATGCGCACACTGCGGCTGCTTGCTCAGATCAAAGAGCGCCTCGAGTATCTCCTGGTCATTCGTTGCGATTACGACGTGCGACAAGAGCCCAGCGCGCTTTGGGAAGTCAGGGGGAGCTCGACGGCATCGACTATACTGGAGCGGCTTGACGTTGAAGAACTTTGGTACGACATCGCTCTGGAACTAAAGTACAAAATGCGGGATGCCGCACAGGCAACCTGTGACGTGGCGTATGAGCGCGCGGTCGGTGAGCACGCGCACAGCGAGCGAGTCGGCGGAAGGCATGAGAAGGAAGACGCGCGTGGTGGCTAGGGACTGAACTCAGTTCTCTAGCAAGACGCGACGCTCTTTCCGGTTATGAAATGGAATCATTCAGGGGAGGTACTGTTCTACCCAACGCGCGCCACAGCTCGGGACCGATTCAGAAATGACCATTGCCACCGCAGTGGTGTACGACCTTCATTCGCTTCTTGTAGCCAAGCAGAGGGCGCGCTGCACAACGGGAGTTGGGTGGCATATCGAAGTAGATGCTCATGTGCCTTCAACGTGTGCGATATCTGCGCAATTGAAAATGGAGAGAAGTGAGGAACCATCACTCACACTCGCCAGTCAAGGTGATAGTATTGGCCAAAATGTTAGTTGAAAGTAATTCATTGGTTGAAAATATTGGGTTTCATCATAGCATTTGTCCAATCACTTGCGAGAAAATAGTGACCAAGTCAACCACAATTGACTTTTCAAGATCGCTCGATAGCAGCAAAAGCAAGAAGCAAGCAAGTCACAACTACAAGGGGAGCGATGCGTGACGGACCTTGCGCAATGACCCCCGCGCCAGCTGCACTCCGTACACATGTGTGGTTGCTCATGAGCGCACTAGTAATAGCCATGTCGCTTCCCTCAACAATATCAGCAGTAGGTGCAGCATCACAAGAAGACTTGCTGAGCTGCTCGTCGCCTGGAGAATGCTGCGACGTATGCGGCACCGACTCGATCCGCTGCGCGCGCGGGCCGTGCAGCTTGAGCTTCATCGGCATCAGCATCCCTACTATGTCTACCGGCTTCTGGGACGTCGTATTTGTCTTCTATGGCATGGTGCCGTACCTCGTGCTGATCGCGCTCGCGCTCGACATCCTACTGCACAAGCGCAGCTGGACGCGCATCTTCGCGTTCCTCTTCATTCCCGTCGTTGGGTTCGTCAACTCAGTAATCATCGTACAAGGGTTTGGCAGCTGCGTTGATTGCTCACGACCATGTGGTTCATGCGTCGTGAGCAACGGGATGCCCTCGGGCCATGCGACGAATGCGATCGGACTCTGCCTGTGGATCATCCTCGAGACGCTGCTAGGCGTCGGCAAGCAGTGGTCTCTGCGCGAAAAAGTGCTTGTAGTGCTCGGTAGCGTGCTGCTGTTCGTGCCCGTGCCGTACAGCCGCGTGTATCTGGGTGACCACACGGCGCTGCAAGTGGGCATCGGAAGCGCAAATGGCGTCGTGTTTGGACTCGTCTACTTTTTCATTCTGCGCTTCCTGGTCGCGAAGAAACTGGATCGTGCGTCACAGTGGTTCGCGCGAGGGAGGTGTCCGATCACCGTCATCAACGACTTTAGCGGAAAGTCCGCTTCGTTGCCGCCACCATCATCTGAAGGCGTGAAGAGTCCACTTTTGGTGCACCAGCATACGTAATAGGCTCAAGCATCCAAGTGTGATATTTTGGTAAAATGTGTCCGCAACTTTTCGGCCCCCACAATGTGGCATCGATTTCACGAGGCCTATTGGTGAAATCGACTTGGCTACATTTATAGGTGAAAATCTTACGAACAAAGAAGCTCAAGCGGCATGACGAGTAGACTCATCGCTCTTCTTCTTCTTCTCGTGACTGTTGTTGCCCATGCTGCTATTGCAAATGCCGACTCCAATTGCTCCTCGCAAGCTCAGTGCTGCGATGCATACGGCACGGACTCTGTTCGTTGCGTTCGCGGTCCATGCAGCTCCAAGGTCATCACCAAGGGCTTCTTCTTCACTAGCATGCTGACCACCTCCATTGGGCTCTGGGACGTCGTCTTCGTTTTCTACGGCATGGTGCCATCACTCGTGCCCGTTTTGATATCCATCAAGTTGCTGCTGCTGTCGAAGTGCCGCACTTGGTCTCGTGTGTTCACATTCCTGTTCATCCCGATCGTTGGACTCGTGAACTCGGCGATCATCGTCAAGAGCCTAGGCGACTGTGATGAAAAGTGTTCGCGGCCGCGCGGCAGCTGTCTGAGCACCAAGGGGATACCCTTGGGTCACTCGACAAATGCGGTCGACTTGTATCTCTGGCTTTTGCTGGAGACGCTGCTGGGTGTGGGCAAACACTGGAGTTCGCGCAAGAAAGTGACGGTAACGCTGACGAATCTGCTGCTTTTCATGCCAGCGCCCTACAGCCGCATGTACCTGGGCGATCACACCAAACTACAAGCCACGATCAGAAGCATCGACAGCATTGTGCTTGGACTCCTCTACTTCTGCGTATTACGCTATGTGATCGCGAAGAAACTGGATCGTGCATCTCGATGGCTCCCTCAAGGGCGCTTCCCGGTCAACCTCGTCAATGATTTCAGCCATCTCAATGGCGCAAAGTCGAACGAGGTGCTCCCAGGTCCTGACGACGATGAAAAAGTGCAACTGAACATCAGTAAGAGCTGAGTAAAATCGACCACTAATACTGAACTAGTAGTTGAAGTCGAAGCTCTGTAGTTTGGACTAAGATCAGTGAGCACCATCGCCAGTCTATTTGTGCGAGCGAGTGAGTGAGTGAATGAGTTTTTTTAGGACCCTTCTCACACCCTCGGTTGGTCTTTATCGCCCCTGACTGAGCGCCGTTCAAACTCCAGCGACCAGCGGAGACTCTCTGTCTACCTGTTCTCGCGTTCCGCCTGCTCTCACGAGAGGTATGAAGCCTTCCTCCTCGCCCAACGATCGACTGGATGATGATGACGACGACGCAGACTCCCACCGCAGCGCTCGCAACAATCGACACATGCGCGAGGGCAATGCTGAGAACTGCAAGGAAATGAAGAGTGGCATGAGCTTTCGCGTTGGCGCTCGTGTCGAGAGAGAACTTGACGGGCTCTGGTTCCCCGCGACGATCGTCGGCGTAGACGATGATGATGGGACGTTCGAGCTCGAGTACGACGAGGACCACAACCGAGAGACTGACATCGCAACAGAGGAACTGAGGTAAGTGCTTAGGTGGTCCGTAGCGGACTGAAATCATTGAGTTATTAGCGCGGATACGCTTCTCATTGATCCATTTCGTTCAGGTTCCTGGACGAGACGCGGAAAGACAGTCAATCAGCAAAGCAGCTACGGAACCATGAACTGACTGCACAGCAGCGAGAGTTCATGCTGAAGGACTCGCTGCTGCTGCAGTCCATCGACTACGACCCCAAGAAGCTGCCGACCGTCGTGTTGCACCATCAGGGCGAGTCAAACGCAGGTACGCCCTTTCGCCAGCACTCTGAACCATCATGGGGCAGCACCGTAATCGAAGTCCTCTTCTTGCTTCTCGCTCTCTCTTTAGCCTCTGGGTACATCATCAACGGACTCGAGAACAACATTGCGGCGGGCAACGGCTTGCGCGGCATCCGGTGGCTGCGCGTCAACACGTTTTAACGAAAGAAGAAGAAGAAGCAAGCTAGAATTTGTTTTTGGGATCATCGCCATCAGTTGTCGACATGCTTGCCTCACCATTCTCAGTCTATTGAGCATCCATCACCTTCAACACCACCAGCATCACACCCATACTCAAGCTGCAGCATCTCCTCATAACCAGCAAACCCGTCATCCAACAGCGATTCCTATTGTATGAGATCACACAAACCACCACCGTATTTGTGATGATCCTCGTCATCGATGAACCCAACAGTTTCCCAAGCAGACCTGACAGCTCAGCGACTATGAGCACACGCACCCGCTTTTCGAGGTCCGCTGCCGTCGCCTGCAGGTACTGGATCTCTCTCTGGATGCGCTTCTGGAGCGCCTGTACCGCCAGTTTACGCTGCTGGTACTCGAATGTAGCGACCGTGAGCTTCCGCTGGAGCTCCTGCTGGGCTTTCGAGCGGCTCACGACATCTCTTAGTTGCTTAGCTCGATTTTCACGCCTTTCATCCTGATCCCGCCGCAAAGCTTTGCTGGCTGCGACCGTCATATTCGCCTTCTTTTGAAGTGCTTTCATCTTGTGCGTCGCCTTGGTAGGAGGAGCTCTTGATTCTAGGCGTTCCCTTTGCTGAGTCTGTGGGAAATTGGACTGATGGAATTGCACAACAATGTCAGTGGTTCACCTATGATTCCCAACAATACACACACTTCAACGCACGTTTTCTTTCCCGGATATGGCTGAATTCACAGACTCCCGCGGGTCCTCGAATGTCGCTTGATCGAGTCCTGTGTTAGTATCAGTGAAAGCAAGCGACACGGCGCGTTCGATCATCTCGCGCGTCGTGCGGACAGCATCGCTCTCTTGGGGTTCCTGCGAACGAAGGAGGTCACCTGCTTCTTCGTTTGCAGGCTTCTTCAGCTTGGACTAAGAGTGTGAATAAAACAATACCAACAGCTACGTCAATAAGAATAAGCAAGGTCTTAGCATCCACGCGCTCGCACCTTCCAGTAGCTGGTCGTAGTCCTCTTGTGAATAGAGACTTCGCTTCTCACCACATTGCGAGTCGCGTTTTTTGGACGAGAACACTCGCTCCTGCGAGTCGTTGGTTCCTGCTGCATTGGATCAGCAGATTCTCCAGCACCAGCTGCTCCGTTCTTGACCTGATCATCGCTGCTGTTGCGTATTGCATGGCCGCCTCTTGCTGTGCGGTCTGCTTTCACTTGAGCCTCGCGCAGTCGTGTGGACGGGTTCCACGGATGTCTGCGTTGCTCCTTCGCTTCCTTGTCGTCATCGCCGCGTGTCGCCATCTCTTTCTTCTCAAGCCGCATAAGATATTGGAAACAATGCGCCTTCACAGTCAATCCCTGAAGAGTCGCAGTTTCCGCACACATGCCCAAGAAGCTATACTGACACTGACAAGCCACATTGAAACGCTGCGATATCTATTACAGACGATAAATACACCCACCACCTTCTCCATCGCTAGGACTGTGAACAAAGCAAACCAGTCCATCGGGAGCTCCCTCAATCACACTCGTCCTTGCCGGTATCGGAGCGCAGGCGTCCACTCTTCTCTCTCTTTCATATGCACGCGTGGTACTGCAGAACGCTTGAAAACTCCCAAAGCGCGTAGCGCGTTCACACTCTTGTCGCCTTGCTGCTCACGTGCGCTTCCAGACCGCGAGCCAGCCGCTCGTGAACGCGTTGAGCTGCTGCGCCGCGCTCTTCATCTTGTCCAAATTCACGCTCAGCTCCTGCAGCGACGCCGTGGCAGTGGCGATCGCGCTCGCGCAGCTCTCGTACGTCTCCACGCGGCGCGCGACGCCCTCGAGGTACTCCTCGCGCTCCTGCAACTCGGCGTCGGCCGTCATTGTCTCGGCGCGCGCGGCTTCGTCGACTCCTTCTTCGCGGTGGTCCATTTGCTATTTGTTTGGGAAATGCATGAAGTGTCTGTCTCCTCTTTTCGCCTACAAAGAGCATTGTTAATCTAGCAGTTAACCTCGTTTGGCCACCTAACTTTCTCCACATCCAGTACATTAATAAAAAAGCCATTTTTGCCTGTAAAAATGCCCGATTTAGAGGTTCGAAAACACTGTCATCCTTGATTGAGTGGACTCACTCTGACCCCAGTGCCACTCACTCTTCAAATTGGCTCGAAGGCTCGTGGGCAAAAGCCCTGCTTGCTCACAGTTCCGATGCTTTCTTGGAAGATTGTGAAGGATAGTACTGTACGCCTTGGCCTCTGTCAGAGCTCTGGACCGCGGTCGCTCGTGCTGC
>JALBYZ010000113.1:0-58753 GCA_038050575.1 Globisporangium mamillatum | reverse complement strand
TGCTCGCGGACTTTGAGAAGCCGTTCCTGAAGGACCTCTCGGATCTTCCGCTTACTGAGAAGCCAGTGCCTGCGAGTGTGTCGGTGCAGAACAGCCGCGTCGGACGTGTGATCTCGAACCTCAAGCACGGCAGCGAGCTCGAAAAGTCGGCGCAGCAGTCGTACCAAGCGTGGCTCGGGTTCTACAACGGCAACGTGAGACGGTTGAAGATCGACAAGCCGCGCTGCGTGCAGCTCGCGGCGCGCTACAGCGAGTCAATCGGTCTGGACAAGGTTCCGCAACTTGAGAAGAAGACGCTCGGCAAGATGGGGCTGCTTGGCGTTGCCGGCATTGAGCCTGCGCCGTACGTCGCGCACGCCGGCAGCGGTCGTATGAACGGCGGCGGAGGCCGTGGCGGTGGCGGCGGTGGCCGTGGTCGCGGAGGCGGATACGGCCGAAGATAAATAGAGAGAACGAGGCGCGCACAAGACATGCAAGTCTCTCCTGTAGATTGGAATCATGTGCGCGCCTTGGATTTAAGTATTGGATTCAGCGTGAGACTAGAAGAAGATAATTAACGTATAATGAACACACCCACACAGGTTACATTAGAGTTGGCGTCCTTTGGATCGCGCTTTTGTAGTGCACATCAATAATAGGACAAAAAACCTACTATTGTAAAACACTTTATTCGAGTTTTTATGCATAGCACTTACTATATTCGGATAATAATCCTACTCAATGAGTGGGTTGGTTGCAAGCCTGAAAAGTGAACCACATTTTCCACAACAGCATTCGACTTGAAACCCAGCTCCTTAAAGCAGACTAGCGCGCGAAAGGATGTCGTCACTCGCAGACTCATTCCTGGAGGATCTCGACGAGCTCAGCGGAGGCAGCAGTAGCGAAGGAGAGGACTTTGACGAGGAGAAGCGTGCGCACGACGCGCCCAAAGACGATAATGGCGATGACGAAAACGGCAGTGACGATGGCGGTGATGAAGACGACGCGATGGACGCCCACGGCAACGCCAATGCCAACAACAGCGCCGCAGCGGACAAGAAGCGCGACTTTGCAGCGTTCACTTCTGGACAGGCTAGCATCGATGATATCGAGCGGCTCCTCGCGTCAAAGGCGAAAGACCGCGGCATCGCCGCGATCGCGAGTCTCAAGCGCTCGCAGAAGTACCTGGACCACGTGCAGACCATCCAGAAGTACGTCGACCAGGAAGAAGCGATCAACCCGGATCAACTCGTCGAAGGCACGGCCGAGTACAACCTCGTGGTGACGTCGAACGACTTGATGGTGCAGATCGACGACGAGATCGCGGCGATCCACCGCTTCATCACCGACATTTACGCGAAGAAGTTCCCCGAACTGGACTCGCTCGTGCCGAACGCGCTCGACTATGCGCGCGTCGTGAAGGCGATCGGCAACGAGATGGACATGACCGTGGTGGACCTGACCAAGCTGCTGCCGAGCGCGGCGATCATCGGCATCTCCGTGACAGGCTCGGGCACGAGCGGCAAGCCGCTCTCGCCAGAGGACCTGAAGACCTGCGTGGACGCGTGTAATGAGCTGCTCGCTTTGGATGAAGACAAAGCGATGATCTTAGGCTTTGTCGAGAGCCGAATGAACTACCTAGCGCCGAATGTGTCGCAGCTGGTGGGTACGCGCATCGCAGCGCAGCTCATTGGATTGGCTGGTGGCGTTGCGAACCTGGCGCGCATCCCGTCGTGCAACCTCCAGGTGCTTGGTCAGCAGAAGAAAGTACTCAGCGGGTTCTCGTCGGCGGCGGCGTTGAAACACACAGGTATCATCTTTTATTCGGACATCATCCAGAATGTCCCGCACTATCTGCGCATGAAAGCGTGTCGCGCGCTCGCGGGCAAGATCGCGCTCATGGCGCGCGTCGACAGTCAGCCGCACAAAACCGATCTCGAGGGCAAAGTTGGTGCGCAATTCCGTGAAGAGCTTGTGGGCAAAATGGAGAAATGGCAGGAGCCGCAGAAGGCGAAGACAAAGAAGGCGCTGCCGATCCCCGACGAGAAGCCGCGACGCAAGCGAGGCGGCAAGCGGTACCGCAAGATGAAGGAGCGTATGCAAATGACTGACGTGCGTCGCGAGATCAATCGCCAGTCGTTTGCGAATGCGGATGAAGAGTATGGCGATAATGCGATGGGCATCACCGCTGGACGGCTCGGACAGGAAGGATCGGGCAACTTGCGCATCGTGCGCAAGGAGCAGAAGCAGATGGCGAAGAAGCTCAAGGCGGCGAGCTACTCGTCGTCCAAGCCGCCGATGTCAGGGCTCGCGTCCAGTCTCGCGTTCACGCCCGTGCAGGGGATTGAGCTGATGAACCCCGAGGTGATGAAGGCGCGCGTGAAGGCGGCGAACGAAAAGTACTTTGGAGCGAGCAGCGGCTTCGTCAGCGTCATGAAGAAACCCTGAGCAATTCGACAAACAAATTCAAGCACAGCAAATAAAAAGAAGGCTCGTCGGTGAGGCGAACGAGGACATGAGCAAGCAAGCGAAAAGCAAAGTAAGTCTCTCTTGCATACATGACTTCGTCATCACATTGTGGGGATTTTTTCATAACGGGCAATAACAAATTGTGGTGCTTTTCAAGCATTTCGCGAAATGCGAGCGAAGGGCTTGAGCTCGGCCGCCAAGAGCACAAGTTCCCGTGCGCCACTGCCGTCGCGGCTTCTGTTGATGACGGAAGATACAAAGAGTCCTTTTCCCGTGACTGATTGTAAGGTTGTTGCACGCAACTTCGAGGCCCAGCTATTTGCAGGCTCCTGATCGCTGGCTTTCGGCACTTTCTGCTCGTGAAGGTCTTCATCTGTTGGAATTCTAATGTGTGCTACGCATTGCCAACAGTCCAAACGTTCAATGTCCTTCAAAGGAAATCTGTCTGCTTGGTAGAATGGACTGCACATTGAGTCACACCGGTTGAACCATTTTGAGCACTGCAACTTGGTTTGCCTTTGTTGATGCGTATTTGAGATTTCCCGCACAACATACAGGCTCTAGTCCGCAGTATTATCTATAAACTCAAATGCAAAACTCTTAATTAAGCTTTCAAATGCTTCTTATAGAGGCTACATATATATTAAAGAGGTCATTTTGTCAACTGGTCCAATCTTTTCGTCGAAACCCACCCGAAGAGCTCACTGGAGCAAAGAGACCTGAAAATCTCCATCCAGCTTTCTTCGCGCATCAACACCAAGCGAGTGGATCATCCATCCTCTCAACCGAAGATGCTGCGTCTCTCGGTGCTCTCGCGCGTATTCGCGCCTGCGCCGCTGCGCATTGGCCGTCGCGGCGGACACCGGGTCAACCGCTTCGCCACGGCCAAGCCGCCTCAGGACAGCAACGACAACGATGATGATGATGATGACGAGGAGCACGGCTACCACGAAGAAGACTTTGATGACATGGAGTTTGCCGACGATGACGAAGACGACGATGATATGGACTTTGAGGATGATAATGACGACGAGGATTTCGCCGACATGGAGTGGATGGAGCTGGGCAACCCGCAGTTTATCAACGCCGCGGACCGCAAGGTGGAGGAGCACGTGAAGCAGAAAGTGCGTGTGCAGCGCGCCAAGCACTCGAAGCGCCGCTTTGTGGACCGCATCCGCATCAAGGCGACCGGCGGCCACGGCGGCAACGGATGCGCGAGCTTCTTCAGTACGTGTTGCTATGATGCTGTTGCTGTTGTGTGCGTATTGCGAGTTGCCGTATCTGTTTGGTCAGCGTATATCTAACGCTGTTTGTAATGTTTGGTCTTGCAGGCGAGTCGGCGATGCGCAAGCGTCCGAATGGCGGTCACGGCGGTGCTGGCGGCAACGTGGTGATTGAGGCAGACGACCGCATCCAGAACCTTGCGAACGCGACCCACCATTTCAAGGGCGGCGCAGGACTCAACGGAATGCGTAAGTCGTGCTTTTGGTTGTTGGAGCAACGGTGCTATGTGATGATCGTTGTGTGTGTGTGGCTAACGCAGTATGCGTTGATATGATGGTATACGTGGGTCCATATAGCAAATGACTCGGCTGGAAGGAGAGGCAAGCACTGCTTCGTCAAAGTGCCGTGCGGCACGCTCGTCAAGCGCGTCAAACGAGTACGTATCCTCATGATATCTCGCTTTCATACTGAAGTCAACCTTAACTAACTTTGTTAGTGTTCACGGCTCGCTTACCATGTCTACACTGTAGTTTGAGCGCGAGCTTGAAAACGGCGAGTTTGAGATCGTCGACAAGATGGAGACCGTCTGCGATCTGGATCAGCCCGGTGCGACGTTCCTCGCAGCGATCGGCGGCAAGCCTGGGCTGGGCAACCGCATTCTCGCCGGCAAGACGACCAACTTTGGTCGTTTGCGCAAGCACATGCCGGAGAACAAAGGCACGGGCTCGCCCGGCACTTCCCAATACTACGAGCTGGAGCTCAAGACCATCGCCGACATCGGGCTCGTCGGGTACCCAAACGCGGGCAAGTCGACGCTACTGAGCACGCTCAGCCGTGCAACACCAGAGATCGCGCCGTACCCGTTCACGACGCTGCACCCGTACGTGGGCATTGTCGAGTTTCCCGACACGTACCGTCTCAGTGTCGCCGACATCCCGGGGCTCATTGAAGGCGCGCACCGCAATGTCGGCCTCGGCCACGATTTTCTGCGCCACATTGAGCGAACCAAGGTACCAACGGGCACTGCATGATGTACAGCTAGTACCTTTGAGGTGGTTTATGACCATGTGTGTTTGGTGAATGTGTAGATCTTGATGTACGTACTAGATACCGCCGGCACGGAAGGCCGTGACCCGATCAGCGACTTCAAGCACCTGCAGCACGAGCTCGAGCTGTACGCGCCGAACATCACGACGCGTCCGTCGCTGATCATCGCGAACAAGATGGACGAGGCCGGCGCCGAGACGAATCTGCACAAGCTGCGCAAGGCCACGGACATGGCGGTGCTCCCAGTGAGGTACGTACGAGGGAGCATGTATGATGAAATTGGTTCTGGTGAAAAGTGTGGGCTTCTAACTTTGTGAAATGTGTCATCTCTATGTGTGGAATGTGGTTGTGTGTGTGTAGTGCGCTGCACAAATTGGACATCGACTCGGTCGCGCGCACGCTGCGCTGGATGATGGAGAACTACTCGAAGCTCACGAAGTTATCCTAGAGAGAAACTAGTTTCCGCCTCTTGTTACGAGTCAGCTCATAAAGGAAGAAGAAAGAACGGCGTCGCGCGCCTGGTGTTCATTTCCGCCCTTGAGCATCCATGATTTTGTGAGTGCATCTGAATGTTTGGCTGTCTTGCAGGCTTTCGCCAACAGATCCCCCATGGGGGAGCAGGAGCAACAACAGCCGGGTACGTATCAGTGTGAGAGTTGTCTGCAAGCTCTCATAATCGTTGATGGTGACGGTTTAATTTTGGGAGCTCTGCTTTGCTTTGATCTGGCATTTATAGCTCACTCGCTCAGTAAATAGTCGAGCCAAACTCTCAGTTTGGTGGTGAAGAAGCCTGTCTGGCTAGCTGGCATTCATCAAGCAACAAGCACGACCAAGACCTGTAGAGAGGTAGCAAGAGAAAGAGATACAGAAAACATAGTATGCACCGGTACGAGACGCTGGAGCAGCTCGGCAACGGCTCGTTCGGGGAGGTCGTGCGCGCGCGGAGCCTCAAGACGAACGAGATCGTGGCGATCAAGAAGATGAAGGCGCTCTTCCCCACGTGGGAGGAATGTCTGCAGCTGCGCGAGCTCAAGTCGCTGCGTGTGCTGCGTCACGAGAACATCGTCCAGCTCAAGGAGGTAATCCAGGACAAGGAGGAGCTCTACTTTGTCTTCGAGTACATGCAGTCGTCGCTCTGCAAGGTCATGCGTCAGATCAGACACCAGGGCTCCTCTATGGCACCTTCATCAGTAGCTTCAAGTGATGACACTTCTTCAACAACAGGAGCAGCAGGTTCAGGGCCACCCTCGTGGTTCTCTGAGGCGCAGATCCGCTCGATCATGTACCAGCTCTTCTGCGGCCTCGCGCACATGCACAAGCACGGCTTCTTCCACCGCGACATCAAGCCCGAGAACCTGCTCTGCCACGACGAGACGCTCAAGATCGCCGACCTGGGCCAGGCGCGCGAGATCCGCTCGCGGCCGCCGTACACGGACTACGTGTCCACGCGCTGGTACCGCAGTCCCGAGCTGCTGTTGCGCGCGACAACGTACAACAGCCCCATTGATCTATGGGCGTGCGGCTGCATCATGGCCGAGCTCTTCCTCCAGGCGCCGCTCTTCCCGGGCTCCTCGGAGGCGGACCAGATGTGCCGCATCTGCAAAGTGTTGGGCACGCCGACCAAGGAGAACTGGCCCGACGGCATGAGCATGGTCTCGCAGATGCAGTTCAAGTTCCCGAAGTGCGCGCCTGTGCCCTGGAGCCACCTGCTGCCTGGCAATACAAGCAAAGCGGCGCTGCATTTGATCCAGGAGCTCATTCAGTACGATCCAAGTCGACGGCTGACCGCGGCGCAGGCGCTGCAGCACCGGTTCTTCGACCAGCCGGTCTGTAGACCGATGCTCACAGCAGCTCCTACTGAGACGACAATATCAGCAGCTCATGGTACTACTAACAGCTCCTCGGTGATGCATGCAATGCCGCTCATGGCGGCGCTGCCACTCAAGGCGGAGTTCAAGTCGTCCTTTGCTTCGTACGGAGCTGGCCCTGGAGCTGGAGCTGGAGGCAAGAAGAGTAGTGACGGCTCGTTCTCGGAGACCTCGGGTCGCTGGACACGCAAGGACCTGACAAACTCAGGCGACAGTCTCGGGTCATCACGCAAGAGTACGTCGCCTCCAGCTTATGATACGAGCAGCTCTTCTTCGTGGCAATCGTCCAAGCAAACCACGATGGACAAGCTCTTTGTGCACAGTCCACGGGAGACCGATTATGCAGCGGACGCCAAGCCTACTAGTCGATCAACAGCTACGAATGGGAATGGGACTGGAGCCCCAGCCTCGCATCGTTCCCGAAAGGCGTTGGTTGGGGGTGAAGGCTACTACTCGGCGCGCAAGTTCAGCCCGTCGCCCGAGGAGACGGATGAGAGCGAGCAGCTCCATGGCGGTGGTGGCAATGGTGCTGGTTGCAATGATGATGAGGACGATAACGAGGCGAACAGCGGAAGGAGAGATGACGAAGAGGAAGACTCGTCACAGTACCAGCGTAGCCACCGTGGTAGTGGACCGAGGCCAATGCGGAAGCGAAGCGAGGACCACCTGCTGCAAGACCTGCTCGACGAGTTCATAGCGTAATGAGACCAACAAGCAGCCCATTAAGACAAATAGCTTGATGAATTGAAAATAAACATAAGGAACTAATGAACAACGTTGAAAAGACAGGTGATGGTTAAGTTCAGCAGGTATTTTGTCCTTTCCATTAAAGATTAGCTTCGCATCACGCTGTTGTCAACAAAGAGCTGGGCAACACGCTTAGAACTTGAGCGCGTGGGCGCGGTCGTTCTTGGTCAAGGAGAACTTGGCGTTCAGGTACGCCTTGAGGAATGGCTCGGCATCGATCTTCTTGATGAGCGCGGCGTCCACGGTCTTCTGGTCCTTCTTGCGCTGCTCTGGGATGACAGGGGCCTGTGGAGGGTTTCCAAAAGAGTCGAAGCACAGCACGGCGGTTAGCACCTTGTGTGGTAGGGAGCTTTGTCACAGCAGCGATCCCAAGCGCTGATAAAGTGAAGCGACTCTCCGTGAAGAGAGCACGACCTCGGTTTATCATCAAGTCCTCCCCAGTCATCACAAGGATTTACGGAAAAGACTCGAACGATAAGAGTGTACAGTGACAACAGGGACGGCTACCACGACACCTAAATCAAAGGCAGAGCAGGGAGTGCAAATGAGGAATAGACACTTACGGCGGCCGACTGGGCGAAGAACTGCTCCTCCTTAGTCTTCTTGGACGACACCTTCTCCTTGGCGAAGTACGCATCGTTGATCTCTGGGAGCTTCACGCCCTCAATGTCCACCTTGGTGGAGGTGGCAATCACGTACGCCTGGTTCACGCGGCGGAGTGGGACACCGTTGACCTTGTATGGGCCTGAGGAAATGCAAAAGAAAATGAGACACAGTGTGAGCCACTGACACATACAGATGATGCCTGCAAAGGCGGATAGCACAGGCTGCAGCAGCAGCGGCAGCTCGTCACGAGTTCCTCAGCTCTCATAATCTTCATAATTCTTCGACAGGTGAGCCCAGACAACGACCTCCCAGACACTCCGAGAAGAGCGCCCACGAGACGGCGCATAACGAGCCTCCGCTCTCTCTGTAGTCAACGTGCAACGTCGGAGCAAGCCCCAACCTTGCATGTATCCTTCCACAGAGAAAACAAAAGCCCGCCACGCACAGAGTCCGGTCTCGGTTGCCTCTCGATGTCAAGTTTGCATCATTGGAACACTGGAAGAACGAGTTCGCTGCCGCTGCTGAGTTTGCTGCCGCTGCTGAAGCTGCTGGTTCTGCACTACTCGGCTGGTCAATGCGTTGCAAGATGGAAAAAAGAGCCTTACCAGTGACAAGGAGGAGTCCAGACTCGAGCTGCTTCAAGAACACCACGCGCTTGCCACGGAAGCGACCCGAAAGGAGGATCAGCACCGAGCCTGGCACAATCGACTTGCGGAGCTTGGCGGTCTTGACCGAGTTACGCGCAGTCTTGGCCGAAGGCAAAGGCTTTGGGATGTAGTCGGCTGGGTACCACTTCTTGGTCGATGGCTTGCTGGCCGCAACAACCTTCTTCTGGGTGCCCTTGGTCTTGGCGAACTTGAAGCGGCCGTTGGTCTTCGCCAGGCTGTTGGCAGCGATGGCGTTGATACCGCGAGCGAGCTCGAAGTTCTGACGCTTGGTCGTGGTCTTGGCGGCGGATTTAGCTGGCATGATGCTGAATATACCTGAGGAAGGAAGGTACACAAATAACTATGAGTCTCACACGATCATATCATCGCCATACGCGCATGCAGGCACACGCATCATACGCGCGTGCCAAGCAGGAGCTTTCGTCGTCGTACCTGTTTGGAAAAACTGATCGCCCCAGGTCACATGCGTTCGCTCGCGTCGAAGCGCTCGCCAACAACCAGGAGCTCTTCACCACTCACTCAACACCAGTCATCGCGGTCCCAGCTGAACCGAATGAGGACCGGTCCAGACCGGCTTAGAAACGGATTGATCCGTAAACTAAAATCCATAAACACGAAAATGCCTACATATACATTTAGATTGCAAAATATTGACACAAACTGGAAGAGCCGCAAAAGTCTAAATATCGACACAGATCTATCCCACTCCGCGAAGTCATGAATGAAGTGTCGAACAAGCAGTACTAGTATGAACAGTAAATATACAATAGAGCTAGAGTTTGTGTTCAGCTCAATTGTACTTGTGCAAGTTCTGGTGGACTGGAGGTTCGACATACCTTAGAACCGCACTCCAGGGTATATTGTGTGGATACACAGCAACGTTCCGTTCAAGAAAGGTGGTGGTGATATACTTCTTCGTTTTACGATCTACTTCTACTGGAGCTCCTCATGGGGCTGTTTACCTACTTCTACTACTTACTACGACTACTGACGGCTATGGCCCTTCCAGGCAGGCTAACTCAACCTAACACTTAAGCAAACCACAACAGAAGACTGCTTATTCGTCGTCGCTCTCGTCGTCGCCGTCGTTCTCCTGGAGCGACCCGAGCACCGCCTGCTTGCCCAGACGCGCGAGGATCGCCTGCACTTCGCCCACGCCCTTGTCCGAGATCTGGTTGCTATCCAGTTCCAGGCGCTCGAGGTGCTGCTTGGTCGCCACAATCGCACTCACAACCGCCAGCGCACCCTTCGCCGTAATCTCGTTGCCGCGCAGAGACAGCTCCACGAGTGCAGGGAAGCTCTCGTCGCCGACCTCCGCGCAAAAGTCCTTCAGACCCTCCGACGTGATCTCGTTCTCGTCCAATCGGAGCACCTTCAGCTGTGTCTGCGCCTTCAAGAGCGATGCGATCGCGGTGAGGCCGTCGTCCTCCAGCTCGTTCCCCGACAGGTCCAGCTCGAGCAGCTGGATGTTGTTGTTCGCGAGCGCCTTGAGCACCTTCTTCGCGCCTTCGCCGCCGAGCGACGCATCGCGGAGCTTCAGGTACTGCAGCTGCGTCTGCTTGCCGACCGCCTCGGCGAGTTGGTCCGCGCCTCCGTCTTCGAACGAGCAGTCGCTCACGTCCAGCGACTTGAGGTTCGTCAGGTGCAGGTTGATGTTGCGCGCGAGGGTTTCACTGGCTTCGAGGCCGGCACGCGCGCTCGCGTATCGAAAAGCTGTCAGCTTCGTCATGCGGTTGAGCACGTTCGCGACCGCAAGACAGCCGTCGTGGCCGCTCATGTTATTGTAAAAGTGGAACTCTTCGAGCGTCGACGTCGCCTCCGCGCCGTTCTGCAAGATGATCTCCTGCGCAATCACGCCCGCCGCAGCAGCCGAGATGCCGTTGTTGCAGAACAACAGGCGGCGAAGCGTCGGCTGTGGGATCAGCAGGTCAAAGCACGCGCGCACGCCCTTCTCGCCCAGCGCATTGTCACTCAGATCGATCTCGTCCAAGACGTGGCCACGCAGCGCGCTGCACATGATGGTGAGCACACGCAAGGCTTCGTCTTCGTGGCGTCCGGCGATGACGTCGGCCAGGTCAGCGACCTTCAGGCCTTTCAGGCGGCGAAGGAAGCTGTCCGAGATGACCTGCGCGCCGTCCTCCGTGTAGCTCTTGCCGCGCAAACTGATCGTCTCGTAGTAAAGCGGCGATGTCTCGCCCACCTGGATGCCCGCAGCGACCAGCAGCTCTTGCGCACGGGCGGCGTTCACAATCTCGCGCTGCTTGTTCTCAAACTCAAAGAGCGGCTTCACCTCGGGCGCAGGCGCAGCAGCAGAGATCACGAGCGTCTTGTCCAGAAGCGCAGCCAAGCCGTCGACCGTCGACGACGAAGGTGGCTCCACTTCAGCTTCCTCTTCGTCTATCTCTTCTTCTTCGTCCTCTTCCTCATCATCTTCATCGCCATCTTCGTCGTTGTCTTCAAGCGATCCGAGCACGTCGCTCTTCTTCTTGCCTTCCAAAAGCGCGACGATCTTGTCCACGCCCTCGGAGGAGATCGCGTTGCCGTCAATGTCCAGACGCACAAACGCCTGCTTGTCCACGATCGCGTCCACAAGCGCAAGCGCACCGGACGTGCCGATCTCGTTCACGTTCGACACCAACTTCTCCAAAAGCGGCACGTGGCTCTTGATCGCCTTCGCGAGCGCTTTCGCACCCTTCGAGCTGATCTCGTTCTCTTCCACCTGCAGCACACGCAGGTTGCTGAACTTGCGCACCGCGGCCGCCAACACGCGCACGCTGTCCGCCGTCAGGTCGTTGCCCGACACATCGAGCGACGTGATGCTCGCAGTAGCACCTTTCACAAGCGCCTTGGCAATTGCAGTCATGCCGGCGTCTTCGATGCTCGTGTCACGAAGGTTCACTTCAACCAGGTTCTTCTGCTGCTTGAGCGCAGCGGCGATCGCGACACCGCCTTCTGCCTTGAACGTGTTGTCGCTTAGATCAATGCGCTCCAACTTGTGCAGGCTGCTCAGCGCCTTGGCGAACTCCAAGCTGCCCGCACGCTGCGCGCGCGTCGCGGAAAAACGCAGATCACGAAGCGCCGGCGACAGCGGCAGCAGCTTTGCGAGCGCAATCGCGCCGCCATCGCCGCTCATGTTGTTGTAAAAGTGGAACGTTTCGAGCTTCGTTGGCGTCTCCGGGCCGCGGTACAAGAGCACTTCGTCCGCGATCACGCCCGCCGCCGCCGCTGAGATGCCGTTGTTGCAGAAGTACACGTGCTGCAGGTTCTCCTGTTCCAGCAGCAACCCAAAGCACGCGCGTACGCCCTTCTCGCCGAGCGCGTTGTCGCTCAGGTCGATGCGCGTGAGCGTCTTGATGCTCTGGAGCGAGTCGCAGAGTGTCGCGAGCACCTGGAGCGCTTCGTCCTCGGGGCGACCGGCGATCATGTCGGCAAAGTCGACGCTCTTCAGGTTCGCGAACGCGTCCTTGGCCACGAGGCGCGCGAAGAAGCCCGCGATCACCTGCGCGGCCTCGATCGTGTAGCTCTTGTTGCGCAGCGTGATGTGCGTGAACGCCGCGCTCTCGACGTCGGCGTACGCGCGGATGAGCTCGTGCGCGCGCTCAGCGGTGACCAGTTCACGCTCGCCATCGAACGAGAGGGTGGAGGTGGAGGCCATGGCTCTGGAAAGGAGGGAGCTGGTTCTCAGGAAGAAGCGGAAGAAGAGGGCGGGGTCCTGTCGCGTGCGTGGAGAAGGAAGAATGGCGATGGCGCGCGCGGCTTTCGATGGTGGTGAAAAGAAGAAGCGAGCGAACCCGCCCTCTGACCTTCTGGCAAAATGGGTCGGCGGGTTTCAGTCGAGCCCACCTCTCATCGCGCGTATCAATATATTAGCACTTTTGTAAAGGTTGACTTTGATCAATCCAGCAATATCATATTTGAGTAAACGCTTTATAAAAAGGATGACTGATTTGTGTTTCTTTCGACAGGCTCTTCCGTTGAATCTCCACCAAGCAAACAGGCACAAAACGTGCGTGGCTCACTCTGGTGGGTTGAAGAAAAATGACACGCATCAGCAATACTGCAATGCACATGGCGAATGGGCACAAAATGGAAATGGGCGCACGAAGAGCTCACCAAATGAAAAGACACCACGCATGAATGCAGGAAAAATGCACCTAGATATATAACGTTACAATAAATTTACCTACGTACGCCTCGCTCGTCCTCCTTAGTCACGCCTAAAGTTCCTGGAAGCGGGAGTGGATGGCAGCGATCGAGGCGGCCGTCGACTCACGGACACACGCAATCGCGTCGAGCACGAAGCTCTTAATCGTCTCGCGTGTCTGCAAGAACGAGCCGCAGCTAACCACTGCGCTTTCTACAAAAAACCAATACACAAAAGCAACAGGTGCATGATCAGTCATTTGTCGCAATCTCTCTGCGCAAAAAGTAGAAAAGAAGGCACCGAGCCACGTACCATCGGCAGCTTGTGCGTCGATCGTGCAGAATTCGTACTGCTGCTGAGCAATCTCCACTGTTGCCAGAGCGGCAATCATCAATACGCAGAAAAAGATGATGTACAGCGGGATCTTTGCGAGCGCAGCTCTCTGGCGAAGCTTCTTCTCGTGCTCCTCGGCTTCCTTTACGAGCTCAAGGGTCTCTTCGGCTTCGACCTCTGGGATCGACTCAGCATCCGAATCTTCTTCACCCTCGCTCTCTTCATCAACCTCAGGAGTGAAATCTGAGTCGTTCTCCGAGTCGTGGTCATCAATGACTTCAACGATCGTCTTTGGCGCAAAGCGAGAGCGGTCACGGAGACGGCGGATCTCCTGCTGCTGCACTTCAACAGGCGCGTAAATATCGATCTTCTTCTTCACAAGTCCCAGCTGCTTCAAGTGGTAGTTGGTCGAAGGGCCGTCCCAGTCACCCTCCGGCTCGTCGTTCTTGGTTTCTTCGATTGCTGAGGTTTCTGCAGACTGACCCTCTTCACTCACGAGACCTTCCAACTTGTTGCGTGTAGCACTGCGCATTATAACGCAAAACAGACGACGTCAATTAGTCTGGTTGTATAAAAACACGGAGTCGCATATTTAATGCACATACCGCAACAGCTCATGGGTGGCGTCGTAGCTGGTGCTCGCAGTAGTCGTCTGCTGCTTGCGAGTGCTGGATTTAGACTGCACGAGAGAAGCACACGCGCCAAGGAATCAGTACAAACGTCACCATATCTCGACCATCACACATTTAGAAGAGTGTACCTGCTGCGCAACGGTCTTATCTTCCTCGACGGTTTCAAACCTGTCCGCCAGTTTCGTGGCAATCGCGTCTTCGTTCTGCTGGCGCTGTTGCGCCGGAGCGGCAGTCGCCGCGGCCTCTACCGCAACGCTGCGCGTCGTCTCCGTCTTCGTTGACACCGATATAGCAGTGGTCTTCTGCACTTTCACCTTTGCCTGGGCGTCAAGCTTCTCCTCGAGCAGCTTGCGCTTGCCGGCGTTCTCGGTCTTGATCTCGGCCATGCGCTTGACCGCGACCTCGACGCGCCGCTGCTGCTCGAGTGCGGCCTGCTTGCGTGCGGCCTCGAGCTTGGACACGGGCGAGAGCATCTCGACGGAGGCGCTTGGCTCGGCTGCTTGCGCTACTTGGACGGCCATCTTGGGATGAGTTTGGTGGTTCGTACTTTCCTGCGAATCTGCTTGGATCTGTGGGCGAATTGAGTTCTGGGCGGACTGAGAGGAGGAAGAAGCTTCAGTTGGGCCTACCACGAGAGCGAACGTCTTGGATTTGAATGCAAACGCAAAAGGGGGAAGAGCGCTTGTTTTTTGAATGTTTGAAAAGTGTTTGAAGTTGGGGAAATGAATTGCGCTTGCTCCGTCAATTCTTGCTTGAGCCAGTAACTTTCACCTTGGATAATGCTTCTATATGCATCAACAAATATAAAGAGGCAACTCGTGTCATTAATATCTAATTTAATTCACACACCACAAATGGGTTTATGTAAAACTGATTTGAATTGTGATACGATTCATTGTGTGGTCTACACAGTCTATAAACACGCCGTTGAGGCGACTCAAAAGTTCCCGCGGAATGACGTCGGAACTTTCGGAGATGGGTCCAAAACACGGTCACTCCCCATGACAATCACGATAGATGGATGGATGGATGGATCGATGGATGGATGGCTGTGGCTGATGCATTACGATGCGGTGCCGAAAGATACGAGCACCTGCGCCAAATCGGCGGCCAGCGCTGCGCTGGTCGAGTTGATGCCGGCCCCAGTGCCCCGCAGCACCACGGGCTCAGGAAACCACTCGCTGCGGATCTCGATCGCGCCTTCCGTGCCTAGTGAAGTGGGTCGACCGATGTAAGCATGCATGGTGGTTGAGCCTCGATGTTGCAGCAGGTGTGTGTGTTAGTGACTCACTCTGTGTGTTGGCAAAGACGCTGGACTGCGGCATCGTCTCCAGTCCAATGCGCAGCTCGCCATCCGCAGTGATCGTGCCGAGATACGCGAGCCGGGAGCCGTTAGCGCTATCAGCGTCCAGCCACCGTTGACCAAATGCTGCAAGCAGAGCGGCATTAACGTCAGTGATGTGGCGGTCGCTCTCATGACAAGGGTGCAAAAACTCACTCACCTGCATCCAGCTCCGAGAGCTTTGCGAGGAACTCGGGCACCGACAGTGCAAAGAACGCGTCGGGGATCAGTTTCTCGATCTTGACCTTGGTGATTTCGACGCGGAGACTCATTTCGCGCGCCAGGATCACCATTTTGCGCGCTACGTCAGCTCCCTGCGTCATTTTATGCAAAGCACCACGAATGTGACAGAGAGAGCTGTCAGCTGGTAGCTCAACGCATGACCCAGACAGCATACACACACAAAAACGAATGGAAATCGCACCGAAAGATCGTCTCGCGGATCTGGCTCCGTGATCCCCAACGCATGCGCTGCGCTCAATGCCGCGCTGAACGTGCTCCCTCTGTCATTGCAAGGCAGAAGGTTAGCTGCAGTATGGAATAGATATCCAGACACAAACACCAACACACACACACCTGTTCATCTCTGCGAGCACATAGCCGATCGTTCCGCTGAAGCTGCCCTGCACAGAGACGATATTATCACACGACGCAACGATGCGCTTGAGCGTGTTGATCACCGGTAGACCCGCGCCAACGGTCGCCTCGTACTGGACCAAGGGGCTTCGCTTCCCATTGCTGGCAAACACCAGCTGCTCGTAGAGCTCCATGTCTGCTGAGAGCGGGAGCTTGTTCGCCATGATGACAGCGAAGCCGAGCTGCTTCGCTCGGACAAGCGCTGGCGCAATGGCTTGCGACGAAGTGCAGTCGACCAACACATAGTCGTCAAACTGGTGGAGCGCATAAAGCTCGTTCACGAGCTGCAGCAAGCTCATCGCAGTATACTCGACGCCTGTCGTCATCACGGATTCATCGCTAGCCCAGCTCGCGATCCTGCTTCCGCTCGCCTTGTGCGCTAGCACTTGACGCACATGGTCCCACGCGAGACCGCTTCTGCTTTTTACGAAGCCCTGCGAATCGCCGATCGCGACGACCGAGAGCAGCTGGAGCTGTTGCGCCGAATCCGCAACGAACTTGCGCTCCACGACGCGCAGCAGGTTGCTGCCGACAGCCCCCGCGCCAGCGAGCACAAGTCCGATCTTCCTCGGAGCCATCTACGCGTGTGTGCGTGTGTGTCTTTTGTGTGAGCTTCGCACAGTGGTACAACGCGGCCCGTCTCCACCACACAATCGATCGAACAGCTGGAGCAAACTAAAGATCATTCATTTGGAGCTGTTCCTACGGAATCCCACCACGGTTTTCATGGTGTCCATCCAATAGCCATGTGGGGGTACCACACGTGAACAACTCATGCATACATCCGACTGACTTTCCTTCCTCTATGTTCGTATCCCCCGTCGTCACACCAAACTCGCTCAACTCGTGCTCACATGTTGATCACATGGCGATTAACCTCAATCAGACACTCATTTGCATTATTCTTTCGACCGATCAGGTTCCCAAAAGGTCACAGCCGACCCCTAATTTGCCAACCATTAGTCTCAGATCTGATTCTATTACACCTGGCATACATTTTTCAAGCTCAATGTCACAGAGACACACACATTGCCGCATCAGGGTGAGGTACCAGACGTATCTTTTATCGAAGCTTTTCACGCCGAAAAGATCTTTTTGCGCAACGACGGACTGGATGGAGTGCGAGGGCTCGCTCGTCTCGTGATCCCCCCTCTGTGCCTCTGCCACCTGCGCGCGCTTGATCACCACGCCCGCTGCACTTTCATTCTCCATTCTTCCGGTCCCGCTCTTCACAACTCCACGATCTCTCCACTGCTGCCGCCGACCTCTCCTTGCATCATTTGCTGTCCAACCACCACAACCCAACCATCCAATATGTGGAAGAACGTGCGCCGCTCACTGCTTCTCGGCGCTCTGCTCTTGTCTGTCGCTACCAATGCGCAGAACAGCGCGGCGGGCTCGGATGTGCTTGTCACGATGCCGATCAACATCGATGGCACGCTCAAGGACCTGCAGCTCATGCGCGGCGAGAGCTTCGAAGCCGCCGCGACGTCATTTGCGCGCAGCAATGGGCTCATGGACCGCCAAGACGACGGCCTCGTGCGCGAAGTGATCGGCCAGCTCTCAGGTCTCTTGAAGGACAAGATGGCAGAGCTCCAGGCGAATGTGCCGAGCGTGCAGCTCTCGTTCCCGTTGACAGTCGACACGTACTCGGGCGAGGTGCGCAAGTACGAGGGCGAGACGGTCGAAGCCTGCGTTGAGCGGTTCCTCTACGAGACGGGCTTCAACATGGACATCATGCGCGAGTTGTTCCCGCAGATCGTGACGCTCGTCAACCAGAAGCTCGCAGAGCTGCAGCCTGCGCGCAAGGAGGTCTTTGCCTTTGAGCTCACGATCGACGGAGCCCCCGCGGTGGTGCGTCACTTTGAAGGCGGGAACCCCATGGAAGAAGCCATCCTGACACTCCGCTCAGTCAACATCAATGATGGCGAGCTGTCGGATCGTCTCGTGCCGCAAATCGCCAACGAGATCACGAAGCGTCTAAATGAACAGGGCATAGCGACTGCCTCAGCACCTCCGCAACCGCAGCAATCTCCACCATCACAGCGTCAAGCGCGGAAAGAGCTCTTTTCGATCCCATTGACGATCAGCAACCAACCGGCGGTGTTGGTGCACATCGAGGGTCTGACGACGCGCGAGTCGGCATTGCGCTTCCTTAGTGACAACGGCATCACGGACCCCGAGGCGATCGGCGACTTCTTGCCGCAGCTTGTGGAGATCCTCGACAACCGCATGAGTGAGTACATTCGCGACGAAGCAGCAGCTGCGCAACAAGTGCAAGCTCAGCAAGCCCAGCAAGCCGCGGAACAAGTGCAAGCGCAAGTCCCCGACGCACCGCCAGCTCGCAGACTTCTGCTCACGCTCCCAATCAACCTCGGAGACAACCGCTCGGCGAATCTCGAATACTACGAGGGTGACAGCATTGACCGCACGGTGGAGCTGTTCCTTCAGAACGTCGGGTTCGCAGGCAGCTCGTCGTTCAGCGACTCGGTCGCGCAGCTCACGGGCGTGATCCGCCAGCGGTTAGCGATGCAACAGGAAGAAGAGCTGCTCCGACAGCAACAGCAACTTGCGCAACAACAGCAGCAAGAACAAGAGGCGCATGCACGAGCGCAAGCACAAGCCACGCAAGCGACACGTCCAGAGCCGATCATCTCGCTCCCGGTCACGCTCAGCGGCAAAGTGTACGATCTGGAGTACTTTGAAGGCCAGGAGCCCGGCTTCGTCGCCAACACTTTCTGCGTCGAGAAGCACGAGCTCGTGCGCGCCGAGCTTGGTCTGGACTTTGACGGCAACCAGCTCCAGGAGTGCAAGAACGTGCTCGTGAGTACGCTCAACGACATACTGGCTCAGCGAGCGCAAGAGCAGCACCAACAACAAGCGCAAGCGCAACAGCAACAGCACCAACAAGAGCAACCGCAAGCGCAAGCTGCAGCCGCCGACTCGAAAGGCGATCTGCTGTTTACTCTCGACATTGACGACGGCGTGGGCGGCAGCTACCAGCTGCCCTTCCACCGCAACGACGACGTACGAGCCGCTGCGACCGCGTTCTGCCAGAAGTATGCGCTCGACCTGTCGAATGTGCCAGCGCTCGTGGAGGGTATCCAGGCGCAACTCGCGCAGCGCTAGTGAACACAACAACGCAAAAGGAAGTGCAAGCCAAACGCAAGTTTGTGCTCCGCTTGCGAAAGGATAGTTGATATAAACAACAACGAAGTAAGACAAGCAGACTTGCGGCGCTTTCTGAACAGCGAGATCCCCGTTCAAAATAAGTGCGTCAAGGTCTCATTTTGATTATTTTGGCGCCAGACTTGCTATGTTTGAAAGCATGGATTTTCAATTGGAATGTATTTTTTTCACAGAAGCAAAGCCTCCTTGTGGTCAACAAAAACTGCATCTAGGACCCGATCACAAGCGACAAGCAAGAACTTTTGTTGATGATTCAGGATTTCGTCACATTTACCCCCACATGTAAAGCACACGAACTGAGTTCCAGCTTTTGTCTCCTCAAGACTGCGACTGGTCCTCCGACTGCTTTCGTGCTGCTGCTTAGTCCACATCCGCAAGGTCGTTGCCTTCGTCCTCGGCTTCCTCGGCTACTTCGTCGTCTTCAAACTCGAGCTCCGAGTCGTCGTCGTCTTCATCTTCATAATACTCTTCGCCAGTGCCAAAGAACATGTGGTGCAGCAGCCCATGTCGCGCATATCTCGCATTTTCGTCAATCTCGTCGAGATCCGAGTCAAAGTCGTCGAGGTCGCTCTCGCTGTTGGAGTCGGGCAAGTCTTCATCCGTGCTCGACTCGACGTCCGACTCGCTAATGTCGTACCACTGCAGCTGGTTGGCAAGGATGCTCGTCATGCCGCGGCATTCGTCAAAGAGCTCATCTACGATAGTAACAGAAAAAAGAAGGAAATGGTCAGACCCGAATGCTCACTCAGCACGCACATTCCAAAGCCAACAAGCTACACTCGCCAACGATTTCGTCGTAGCGAAAGGGCTCTTGTCCATAGTTCACATGGATCACGTTCGCCGAGTCCAGACCGACCACAGGGTACCAGTCTTCGTGGTCGCACTCGATGCCTCGATCACCGGCTGCACACACACATACACACACAGACAAACAGGAACAAAGCCACAATTTCATGAATCAGTAACGGTGTTCCACCTACGCCACTACCACCACCAGCACCAGCAACAGCAACAACAACAAGATTTACTTGGAATCAAGTCTCCGCTGTTTGTGAAAAATACCGATGAGCGCAGGTCGCGCATGTTGCGCCGCACGCCACAGCCAACTGTGTCGCCGACGTCGAACGACGGTCCAAGGTTGGAGCCCTGCATGCAGAAACAAATAGCGACCGTGAGGCTACACGTTCACACAGCCCATACAAATGCACAAGCAAACCAAAAGCCCGTACTCGTCCAGTGTTGTGGAAGAAATGTCCATCGTCGCCATGATAGCCGTATGAATAATCGTCCCACCCTGGCTGCTTCTCAACGAGACGGAACCGCTGCGAGCCCAGACCGATCGCCGTCATGTCGCTTCCCCTCACACGCTGCGTCCTCATCGACTGCTCTGGCTTCAAGATCGTGATCTCGAAATACCCGCTCGCCGTGACGCCAACGAAGTACTTGAACTCATTCACGGCATTCGGAACGCGCACGTTGAGTACCTGCACGTGGAACGTGGTCGGGAACGGTGCGTTCGCGCGCACGCTGCGATCGCCGCCGAGAAGGCGACCTCCGAATGCGAAATCCAGTGGTCGCGCGTTCAGTCGGCGCTTCGACGAGTGGGAGCCTATCTTGCTGGTACCCAAAGGCACGACGCTATCGCCACGCATTTGAAATCATCACCAAGCACACACACAGCGAGTTGGTCGAAATCCTACACAATTGCGAGCAGTCACATGCACATACAAAAGCAACAACAAACGTACGTGTGGTCCATCAACGTGGATCGGCGATAGCGCATCGTCGCTTCGATGTCTGCATACGACGGCACGGGCGTGACTGCGTGGGCGAGCAACTGGAACATGCGGCTCTCAGTGCAGGAGCTAAACAACAACAAAACACACACACACACACACACACACACACACACGCAGAAGAAGCCGCTGTTAGCACCAACAGTCGGGTAGACAGTGAAATCAGTCGTATATATAATGCAGGCGCACCTTGGGAAGAGCTCGCGCAGACGCTCGTCGATCTCGATCGACACCTTCTGGTGGTGTTGTCCATCGTGCTGTTCGATCTCCAACGGGAAGTTGAGCATCGCCCAGCGGTAGCAGAAGAGCGCCTTCCAGAGCGGGAAGTGCGGCAGCACGTGGCGCGCGACGGTCTTGCTGGCGACCGTCACGGCCTCCAGGTCGCGCGGCGCCGCGTACGTGAGCACGCGCGCCAGCAGGTCGTCCGGGAGCTCTGTCAGTTGGTGAGAAGGCATGCGCTGCGTAACACGGAATACTCTGTGTGCGAAACCAGCCGATTGAGTCTCTTTGTTCTTTAGAAGTGCAAAAATGTGAAAAATGCGAAAATGATGGACGGACTAATCTCCAAAAGAAAGAAATCAACTATGTACAGTAGTCGTTCAAATAGATACGCAAACTCATCAACTTTGGCACTTCAACGAGGAGTGAATGTACTTATCCGAAAGAAGACTGTAAGAATGTCAAAGTGTGGCATAAACACTCAAATAAACCCACTTGAAGAACCGCGGATGGGTTAGCGAAATGGGTTCATCGATTGAACACAACCACCCATGCATTACTATTCTGTCAAGAAATATGACAGCATGAACGCACTTATGACGAGTTCACCGTCTTCTCGCTGTTGATCTTGCGCAGCTGCGGCTGCTGCTGGAGCTGCAACTCCATCTGCAGACGACCCATTTCGCGCTGCGAGCTGACTAGTTCCCCCATGAGCCGGTGGTTCTGGTTTGCGAGCATGCGCACCTGGTGCTGCAGCTCGATCAGCTCGCGCTCTTTCGGCTGTACAAGCGACGGATCGGGGCGAGCTGCGTAGCGAATCGACTTGAGGGCTGCGTTCACTGTGAACGCAAGGTCGTCGCGAATGCGAAGCTGGGGGTGGTAGCAACAACAGATTTGAGGGGTTAGTCTGTGGTAACAAAGTGTTACATCATAATTCAAGTGCATCCAATACCTGCTTGTGTCGGTCTATTTGCGCTGGAAGCGGGTGGTATCGGTCGGACGACGCTGAAATACTCACGACAATCTGACGCCCCATACAAAAAGCGGGTTAACAAAAAAGTGTCAGTGCTGCGGACCATGAGCTATAGCGGGATACGTGGTGAGCTCAATCACCTCTGCGCTGATTCTTGCGTCGTCAAATGTGTTCCAGACCATGCTTGCGAGCTGCAAATTTGGCTCATAAAGTGTGAGCAACGTGAATTGGCTGTCAAAAGTACCCAGAAAAAGAAATATGCATGCTCACGTACGCGTCGTTTCTTCTTTCTTGACGACGGCGGGATCTTGAACTGCTCGTAGAATGAAAGCCGGACAGGAGCGCTAGTCTGCTTCTTCAGAGCTTCGTAAAGCTTCACTCTTTCCTCTTCAACCCGCACAACCGCCTGTGTTGACAGCACAAGAAAACATCAGCACACTCACTTAGACACTGCATTCGCCACACAGCAATCGATGAAGAGTAAGAATAACGACGTACAATATCATTGATGCTTTTCTTTCCCTCTCGCGTCTTTGGCTTGATGATCTGCTTCAGCGCGGAAACTGTCACTCTTCGAACTTTGCTCTGCTTCCTGTTATCTGTCACCTCCGTCTGCGTCGAATACTCGTAGGCGTCATGAGCAGCATGTGAGTCACGAAAATACGCCTGCAGACGATGCTCTTCTTCCATGTAGATCTGAAATGGGAAAATAAAAGCTATTTGTTAACAAATCAACTCATTCTAGGGTACAACATTGGAGCGAAATTCATCTTACGCCCAGATTGAAGAAGTCAGGTCGATCAAACGTGAGCCAAAACTTGGAGCGGTGAAGCAATGGCACATCGCATTTCTCCCACAGATCGAAAATTCGCTTTCGGAAGCTGTCGAACATCTCTTGCTTCCATCTAGCAGAAAATTTGGAAAATGACATGTGGTTAATGAGTCACTTGGCAGCTCTGGTTATAATGACGAATACCTCTTCAACTGTACCTCATGGTCTGCTTACGCGATAGCAAGCCGCGGACTCGGCTCTGCATGCGCACAATCTGGTGCTTGAGGTTTTTGTAGCTCTTCTTGTAGAAGCTGCTTCGCCACTGAGCCTGAAGACGCCGAAACCCTCGCACTGCTCGCCGATATCGGTTGTGCTCAATGAATCCTCGCGCAAAGAACTGTGCATAATTTAGGTTAGATAGCACAGACATGATCCATTCCCATCGAGATATGCGCCACATGCCTGGATAGTTCGAAGAGCAGCGCATTTGCGCTGGTATGATCTACGCGTCTCGAACATTCGGAACGTTTTCTGGAACATAATTGCGCCGTGTCGGTATGTCAAGAAGACTTTCCGATCAGCTCTAGCCTGTGGACACACAAAACGTGAATAAGCGACGGCTATAAGAGAGAAAGTAGGGGGTTGATGAGCTTCACAACACCTCTTACCTTGATTCGTGCCTTGACATGTTGCTGAATTGTCGTTGCCGCTTGTTGCGTCCTCAAGTAATGCTTCCGCGCACTGTACATTCGATACTGCGCTTGTAGCTGCACATACCATCCACAAACAAGTTAGCTCAAGAGTTATTCACCAGCCATTGCAATCCCACAAATCAAAACAGCCATACGTGAACGATCAGTCGTCTTGTCGCCTCCCAACTCGAGTTGCTTCCCTTGATGCATCTGCTCAACAAGGAAGTTCAGCACCATGGGTCAACAGACTTGCACACGCATGATCACATCAGGGGCAAAACGATGACAGCACCATGGAACGTACTTGCTCATTGTGAATATCCGCTGATGGAAGTCCACTTGCGACACATTGCGCTGTTGCTCGCGCGAAGAATACAGCTCTCGCGGTTTTCTCACATTGCCAAACAGCGACCTATTCGCGAAACCCAAGCACGTTAACAGTCTCATCATCAGTAAAAAAAAGCAACAACCAACACGGCTTACTTTTTCAGTCTCGGGAAAGCTTTGTACTGTTGAAAAGAAGACACAGGCACACGGAGGTTAGTAGATGCATGGACACACAAATGAAACCTGATCGTGTCACCAATCCGCTCGACAAAACCTACTTTGTACACTGTCCCATCATCTGGAAGTCCGATGTTCGAAGGCGCTGGTGCGATGAATGTTTCCTGGATGTCGTCGGACCGGTCGTCCAGAAAACTGCAGTCGTACTTCTTCTTGCCAATTGTGAGCGAGCGATTGAGCTTTTGGTTGATCGACTGATCAAAGAAAAGCACTTCGGGTAGCCGAGGATTGAATACACGGTCTTCGACAAAGCGATCAAACATCTGGGTGGCGATCAACTGAGCCATAAATGGTCGCGACGCTGCGTCGTGGTTATCACGTAGAAATGCCTCCCCATCAAACAGCGAGTCGTTTCCATTCTTCCCGTTCCGTGGCGACATGTTCTGAGGAAAAGAGGTAGTTTGGATAAGCAACACGTTTGACACTAACCGCAGCAGCGAAATGAAAGGCACGTACCAAATACAGCGCATATTTCTTGAAAATCGTGACGAAGAATCGTAAGAACGCTTTCCGAATACCCTCAGTCGAGAAGCCGTCGGATTCGTTGAATCTGCTTTCTGTCAAGCCACACGCACCATCTGCTCCAACGGACGATACGGCAGACCCAGAAAATGTATGCGAAGTCATTCTGTTTGTTCGTGAAAATGATGTCGCCGACGACGAAGACCTCGATGGAGACGGAGCTGAGTTGGCGTTGCTGTTTCTCCTGCCACGCATGATTTTACCCATCGAATAAATCGACGAGAATGATTCGGTCAGACTTGCATCAGACACCGACTTCGCCAGAGGAACAGTTTGCCCTCTCTCCGTCGCAAAGCTTCCCAGGGGCTCCAAATGCTCCTCGTTTGCAAAAGCCTAAGCGAAAGATTGCAGACAATGCACAATTCAATACAGGCTCCTTCTCAGATATACAGAAACGCTGTACATGACGCGCTGAAATACGAACCAGATCCACTCTGCTGATTCCGGAGGCATACGGGTCAAAAATCTGGAGACAACCATCAGAGCTGTTAGTCAATTGATCTTTGGGGTGAGTTCATGGAAAGAGTCGAAGCTCTCTTACATTCGCGAATTCAGTGAGTTTGAGGCGCAACTTCGCCCCTTCTCTTTCAGGAATCTTTGGGATTGGAATCGTTTTCCCCGAATCGTCTACTGCTGGAATGACTCTGTTTCAAGAAGGCACGCAGGAATGTGATTAGCTTGACTTTGATATGGCGACATTTAGCCGACCAATCAAAACGTACCGATTGTGATCCAAGTCGACGAACACAACACCACTGGTTCTTGCAGCAGCAAGCTTTAGGCAATCCGAGTGGGTGCCGACGAGGAATGGAACGGGAGCCTACATGGATGGATGGAGAATGGCAAACGCGCGATTAGCACACAGCTCCTGCAACAAGAGCAGAACGCATGATAGCCACTTACATCAATGACATCAAGAAGCGATGCGGGAAGAACAGGGATGTAAGCTCCTTGCCACGAGTATGGGAGCAAGAGCGCGAGAAGAGTCTCTGCAGCGGGCGTGAGTAGAGCAATATGCTTGGAGCATAGCACCACCTTGATATGATACACACCACAATGTCGTTAGCCATGTGAAACCTTGTCAGCCGATCATGGGTTTCACGGCCATACCTTGCATTCAAGAATCACACACGAAAACACCAGCAACACGTTGTTGATGTCGAGAGCTTGGAAAAGTGGTCGGAACGAGAACTAGAGCGAAGAACTTGGTGAGTTCAAACTGCATAGAACAGAGTAGATCGGAAGCCAAAAGAGACGCAGGATATTTCCTTACATCGACAAGAGGAAAGTCGTTCTTCGGTGGTCGCGAGATAATGAGCGTCTTGTCTGGAAGAGCAAGTTGAACTTGGATTTGACCCGGTGGCGGAAGAGGAATCTCGCTCACAAAATTCGCGATGTACCTCTCAATCGGCATCGGGGATTGGGACAGCGTTGCGCGGTAAATCTGTGAGTACGACAATTTGCAGTGTGCAGTAAGTTCATACCAAATCTCTTTATTCCGACAACGAAGAATTGCTTACCTGTTGCAGGAATTGCCGGAACGCCGAAAAGTACGGGTAGTGAGAAGTGACGATAATGCACTTCGGACAGAACACTGGTCCAGGAGCTTGCGCCATGTCACCAGAGAGGTCTTGAACCCACTTCGGCAGTTCTCCACTCTGATTGTCGTTGTTGTCGTCCCCCGGAAACTCTGCATTGCTGCTGGTACCGTGTCGTCGGCGGTGGTACCCTGGGGGATGGTTGTAGTGTGGAGCCAGGAGTGAGACGACTTCAAGTGGGTGCAACTCTTCGTAAAACTTGAGTGCGCTCGCGTAGATCTTGACCCCGTTCACATTCGTGAGCACGAATGAGAAGAACACTGGAGACACGTAGGTTTGGCTGAGTGAGAACCCTTCTGGAAACGCAAACTGCGCCAAATGCGACGGTAGCGGCGAGTCCGGGTGTGGCTCCGGGAATACATCGATTGTTGTCGGGAAAAACTGAATATCCGTCGGGCTCTTGCTCTTCTCAACTGCCGGACGGAACAATAACAACACATTTGTTAGCGATGTATGACCGCTTCAACACATCTTCAAGCCGTCCTGAATACAAAGACGCGCAGACTTACTGTTTTGATTCGGAACGAGCGCTCCTCTCCCCAGGACGACAAAGTAGTTCAGAAACCGCTTGCTCACTTCAACGACACGCACGGGCTTCGCTGCGTCCTGATTACCTTCTTTCACTGGTTTCTGAACAGGCGAGTTCTCCTGATTCGGTCGTGCAGGAGACGCTGGTGATGTTGTCGACGTTGGCGACTCATCCGAGTTCTCGGGTGAGTCTTGACCTTTCTCCTCAGTTCTCGACAGCGGCGGCGCACTCACTACCAGCGTGATCGGCAGCTTCGTGAACTGCATGTCCTCATACTTGGCTCGAATGCAGCGCTCTCGAGCAGCGATGTCCGCAGTCGGCTGGAGCGAAAGAGACGCGTCGACGTGGATCCACTTGTCGGCAAACTTGGCATACACCTCGTGAACGCGCTTGTTACCTGCTTTCATCGCCAGTACTTCTTCGTCTGACCATGAGTCCAAGTGCACCGACTTGATCCGCGAGAGCTGCACGCCGAGCTTGCGGTGGCAGCCCGCGCAGTGGATGCACAGGAACGCGCCGACAGTCGTGCTCGCCCAAATGGAGTCCGAGAGCCGCGAGCCGCAGTCCGCGCAGCTCTGGTTCTCCGGCGCGGACTGGAAGATATCGGTCAGCTTGCGCAGATTCTGCTGCTGCGCCGTTGACGTCAAGGCCGTGCCGCTCGCCGTGCGACTGGAAAAGAGCATCATCGTGACGGTCTTTCTTCTTCAGCAGGTGTCGGCTCACGCCCGTCAGATTCGCCTCCAGCACTAGCAGCCGCTATATCACAACGTCGACTGAGAAATGTACTCGATGGTGCACGCACGAGAGTCGCTTTGTTTCACTGCTTCGACCAATTTGGCGCTCAGCCGATGGTGGGATTGATTCACTTGGTCGATGAGATGGGAACGCGCGAGCACACCTGCATTATTTATATCACCAGCATAATCGAGAGAACGCGCTGCTGGTTTTCGTTTCGCATCTAAAAGGTCGTCGCTGATTATGGTCTCCATCAGACAGACTCACACGCAAATGAAACACAGAAAGCACCAGTACAACACGCGAGGTGCTTCCCGCCAAAACACGCAGGATTGATTACCTTCTTGGTTCTCTATATTTGGGAGAAACCACTTCCGCTGCTCAATGGAGATGAGAGTACGAGCAGTGTGTGTGTCTGAGCGGGCTTGCTTACGCTATGAGCGTATATCAACCAGCACACATGCGCGCAGGCTTCAGCCTGGAGATTCCATCTTGTGTTGCTTCATGTTTGCCGCATTTGTGCAGATGCAACATCTCGCCAAGTGCACATTGTTATGGCACAAACCAATCTGATTCAGCTGTCACTATCTGAGGCGAATCTGATTCGAGATGACACTTGAGCGAGGAAACTTAGTGTGGAGGTTGCGCGAAGGTCGCTCGAAACGGTTCGCGCTGAACCGTCGGCGGTTCGTTTGGACCGGGACGCAGTTCAGTGGCCATTGAAAGGCTGATCTGGCGATTGGTTGGCTCTGGTTTTGCGAGTCGCTCTGGAGACCGATTCCCCACTTGCAAGCCACAGTACGGAACTGCACCAAAAAAAGCAAAATGGGCATGTAAGTTAACCGCGTAATGAAATGGAGCAACGCTGTGTGTGTGGATGAACGAGCGCAATGGCGTGCGTCGTGATCTTCAGAGGACCTGCCATCACGACTGGCGTCTCCAGCTTGCTGTCGGTGCTTTTTTTGTGTCCGTCTCGCGCGCTCTCTCCTCGCTCCTGTGGTGACGACATTGGTGGCACCAGCCAGCAACTACGAGTTCGAGCGCAGCAGCCGCAACAACAACGTACCAGAGGATTAACAGGTCGTAGCGACGTGAAAGCAGGATGGAGAAGCAGTGTTCAGTTGCCTGGATATGGTGGATTTGCAGATATCGAATTTCATCGGAAAGCGCAGGAGTATCGAAGAGATGCAAAGAGAGAGAAACAATGGAGAGAGAGAGTGCTGGACAGAGTGGTGGCAGTTACCAGCGACTGATCATGACCAGCTCGTTCATCACGCACACAAGAGCAAGAATATTCTGATGATTACCGACCGCAGACTGACTGACTCATTGGCTGCCTCTTTTCTTTGAACAGTGTCAAGAACGGAAAAGTTGTTGTGTTGTTGAACGGCCGCTTCGCTGGCCGCAAGGCCATCGTCGTGAAGGCTTACGATGAGGGCCACGGTGACCGCAAGTTCGGCCACGCCATCGGTGAGTTTGAGTTCCTGACCTGCAGGACAGCCAGTGCATCATGAACAATCTGCTGACGACTGACTATACTGTGCTTTGCTTTGAGCAGTTGCCGGTATCGACCGTTACCCACGCAAGGTGACCCGCGCCATGGGCAAGAACAAGCTCAAGAAGCGCTCGAAGGTTAAGCCATTCGTGAAGTACGTCAACTACAACCACATCATGCCAACGCGTTACGTCGCGGACATTGACTTGAAGAAGGTGTTGGACGACGAAGTGTTGGCCAACCCAGAGTCCCGCGTGGAGTCCCGCAAGACCATCAAGAAGGTGTTCGAGGAGCGTTACCTGAACCAGGCTGCCTGCAAGTCTGAAAAGAAGGCTGCTGGTGTCAGCTTCTTCTTCAAGAAGCTCCGCTTCTAAATGCTTTGCTGCTTTAGCCGCACGCTGTCTTGAGACACACTTGTGAATTGGGGAGATTAATAATGCAGCTAATTCCAGTTCCGTTCCGTTGTGGGCCAAATTGTATCGTTTATTTAGCACAAACAATCTCTCAATGCTTGGTTGCTTACTTTGCTTTGAATCATCTCTCGCTCATGTTCCTGAACCAACCAGCAAATCTACAACAGCCTCGACTATGTCTACCCTTGGATCGATAGCTAGACACAGCTGATGGATACAGCATCTCACCTTCTGTAGTCAGAGTCGCTTCCAGACTCGGTGTTGCTCTGCTCGTCGTCGATGAGCTCGACCATTTTCCGTCCGAGTGAGATCCGCTCGTACTCGTTCAGCTGTCCACTGAGAGCGATGTCTCGAGCGCGTTCGCTGTACTTGGAGCGCATCTCGCGGGAGATCGACCGACACGAGTCCAGGCGAACCATGCGCAAGTGGACGCACAAATCCTCCAATGCGAGGATGCTTTTGTCCGTCACGTTCGTTCCCTATTCAGCATACAGAGAGCAATCAAAGTGAATGTACTAGTACGTTTCTGACTCGGCTGACGGGATCAAGCCCGACTTGCTGACTTACCTTCAAATCGATCAGTTCCAAGTTGACGCATCCATCGACAGACGCAATCGTCAAAATGCCTTCGTCACTGATCATCCGACAGTCCTATCATCATCATCAGCAGTGTTAATCTCAGAGACACCACGAAAAAAGAACAACAACAAGAACAACAACAACATTGGGGCTGTACCTGGAGCGAGAGGTACTTCAAGTGGGGAGCGATGCTCGCAATGGCCTTCAGTCCTTCGTTATTGATCTGCGTGCGGTCAAGCATGAGGACTTGGAGCATCGGCAGCGTCGGCGAGTTCTGAAATGTGAACCATAATCAAAGACAAGACAAGTCAGGTTAAGCCAATACACAAAACTTTAGTAACAAAGTCAACAAGAAAGTAGAGCGAATACCCACCGGAAATGTCGATATCCCTGCGCAAAACGAAAAGTCCAGCCAGCAAATCGAGTCCCAAAGCGCTTCCAGAAGGATCTTGAGATCTCGCGCCTTCACTTCCCTGCAATGACTATAGAGCATTTGCACCATCTCACACATCAGGAATTCACCCACCAAGCTACACATGGTAACCAACAAACTCTAACAAACCTCATGGTGAGCTCAGAGAGCCCAGTCGCGTTCTTGGCCAGAACAGGAAGTATGTCCGAGTCCACATTGACAGCCCCTACCATTTCGCAGGTTAACACAAATTAGGACGATCTCTGCACATGGTAGGCAAACATAGCATGAGTACCTGTCAGGATGAATTTCTTGAGACTGCTACCGCACATTTGAATGAGTGCGCACGCTGCCTGGTTCGTCATGAAGTTGCAGCCATTAAGATGCACTTTACGCAGCGGCACCGATATCTGCCCACGGCCCCATCCTGACAGCTGCAGTCCTTGGCAGTCCAGCAGCTCCAAGCTCTGTTTTCGCAGTAAAAGTAAGAGCATGCAACCGAGCATCAGTCTCAAGCATATCAATCCAGATACGCATAATGTGGAAAGCCTAAATGGTCAGCTACAAACCTCAAGCTGAATGCACTTTTCCAGGACTTGGAAAATGTGCTTCTTTTGCATCCTGTGACAAGACAAACGCAGACTGAGTCATGTCTGCCAAGCTCAAATTGCATCCCAGCTACCAATCACTGCGCATTACCTGTGCGCACGGAAGAAGTAGATACCTGTGTGGCAGAGCACATGCTGGATAATCGCATCGTCCAGCCGCATGTCGGGCAGAGCGAGCCTTCGCAATTGCCCACTCGCGCGCTGCAGGATCTGGACGACGTGCTTCTTCGTGATCGACCGAAGCACCACTTTCTCGAAATCCAGCTCTTTTATCGCGACCTCTCGCATACTCATGCGGCGCCAACGCTTGCACACGCTCTCTGCTTTCAGGCGGTCCGGCAGAACTGGCAAGAAACTCATCATCAACCGCTCACCGATCTCGCACAGCACAAGTTTGCCCCCGGTTCGCGGCGTACTATTCACTGCAGTCGTTACCCGGGGTACGAGGCTACGACGCGGTCGCTGTATTCCTACAGGGATAGAATCACATACTGCGTCGATCATCGCACACTGATTCATAATCTGCTCGGTCTCGCCTGACTCAATGTCAGCTTCGCGCTTTCTCTTCAGCGCCATCTTGCGCACCGCTCGCCGCGGTCGAATCACTCTGCGTGACTCCTCCTCGCTTGCACTGCTGCTACTGCTGTCTGCGCTACTCTCACTGCTCGAGTAGGTCCTCCTTCTCACAGCAGATGCGCATTTTTTCATCTTCTGCTTGCGCACAGCTGGTCGTCGCGGCTTCTTCCTTCTGCGTGGCTCCTCTTCACTGCTACTACTACTACTGCTGCTGCCTTTACTGGTAGCGCTGCTCTCACTGTTTGAGTTGGCTTCTCTCTTCGCTGCAGATGAGCGCTGTCGGGCTGGAGCTGCGGGCTGGCCGCGCGTCGCCGCCCGCGTTCGGATTGATCGCGGAGCGGAGCTCATCACTTTCGCATTCTGCAATTGACAGCAAACGTGCTGTCAAGGCACGAGTCAACCCAGTGAAAGCGACAGAAGCTGTAGATTGTGCTGTAGAGAGTGACAGTTGACCCAATTTGTGGCAATTGCGTTGACAGTGACAGTAGTCAAGCATCGGCACACTGTACCGTTTGGTGGAAATTGACTTGACAAAGTCAACGTCAGTTTTCCCCATCGGAATGGCTCACAAGATTTGATGGATTAATTGGCATCGCAGGGTGCACACACAGCGCGCGCGATGCTCGTTGCCAGCACTTCGCTGAATCGCCCAGACGACTGGCTCAACGAGTAGGAGTAGCTTTGCATTGCAGCCTCATGAAGAGACGCTTTGAGCCAACAACATTGAGAAAGTGCTGTGGGCATTATGTACAGCGCACTGGAGGCACTTCGGAGCTTTGCAGAGCTTTGCGCTTTGGATCGCTTCGCGACTTTGGACGCAGAGCCACATGGAATCCGCGAATGTTATCCACGAAGACATGTACAGTGGAGGTCTGAAAAGTTTCGCGTTTAGTAAGAAGTGAATAAAACATAAATACGCACCTTCATCTTTAGGCTTGAAGGCATCTACGTACTCGCTGTGGAGATATACGCAGCAGAGAAACACAGTGCTCTTCACCTTACATCCCCCTCTTCCTCGGCCATAATCACCAAAAGCACATTGGAACGGCGCTTAAGAGTGGTGCTGCCAGAAGCAACGCGAGAACCGCACGACGTACGACTCACCGCTGTGCTTGCACACTCCACCAAGTAAACATCTCTCCATTCTGTCCATCCATCCGGTGCATTTTGTGATACATTTTGGGATTGGGAAGAGGCACACAACAACGACACACAAGCCCTCAAGACTGTGGCTTCGAAAGAAAATGCAACAATCACTCAAGATTAAGTCATCATTCGTTAAATCACTATCCGTCAAAATTTGCAATAGAGATGGCTTGATATAGAAAATTTAAGTAACCAGGATCGTCACGCTTTGCTAAATCGACGATCCTCAGAGATATCAAAGGATATCACCACCCGGTCTGTTTTGCGAACTGGCTGGCGCGGTCGTTTCGGTTTCGTGCATTAGATAAAAATTTCGGTTAAAACAGAATATACCTTTTTATAAACTATTCTTTGTAATAATGATTATATATACCTTTTTACTGATACATTTACGCTACAGTAAACATATGCCTATTACACCAGACGATTGGGTCTGAAAGCCAACTCTCAGCTTCATCAAATGCATCTACCAGCTGGTTCGGCGGAGCGCACGGAACTGATGCGCTCACCATGGCGTCCTTTACGCTTCTCTTCCACGCCCAGCATCCAGCTTCGTGGAGCATGCCTGACTCGCACGCCAATCCAGCCAGAGCCCACCACCGAGTGCAGTGTCTCTCGACGGCTGCTTCTGAGGCAGTGAGTGCGACCACCATAATCGCTTCCAACGGGACAACCAACAGACAGCGAGAGCGGCAGTCGCGTAGAGGCAGAGAGTCCCAAACGACAATAAGCGTCACCGAGAGCGCGCACTTCCACTTCACTTGCTCTCTCACTGCTGTGCGTGTGACTCTCGCATTGCGTCGATTGCCTCATCTCTCTCTCGACCGGTATCCGTTGATTTGCAGCCGACAGTCGAGCTCGCACTCACAGAGGCATCATGACGGCGTTCAACAATCCACCGCCTGCGCATGAGAGCAGCATCGACATCTCGCCCATGCACACGCCTGGGGAGTTCAAGTCACCAGCGGACAACGGCAAGTTCTTCACCCTCGGCGGCGGAGCCGGTAATAATGGTGAGCAGATGTCGGCGATCGCCGCGCCGTTCGTGTACGGCACGCCTGTGGGCAAGAACTACAAGCGCTGGCCCTTCGTGATCGTCGGCTGCTGCGCCGCGATGGTGATCTTCTCCATTATCTTCCACCAGCTGCCAGAGTACCGCATGCACCTGCGATACAGCATGTACGAGCTCTTCGGCGCCAAGGTTAAAGACGACGCCTGGGTTGGCGGTCACCGTGAAGTCGTCGACTTTGTGGTGCTCTACGTGATGATCGGTCTGCCGACGATGTTCGGCGGCATCGCGCTCGCGCTCGGCGACGCGCTGCCTCCAGTGCCGATCGGTTGGCACCGCACGCTCATGCGCTTCCTCAAGCGCAAGATCATGTTCGCCGGCATGAACGTGTCGTACGCGGAGGGCATGTTTACGCTGCTCTTTCTCGGACTCAACGCGATCTGGTTCTCGGCGATCTTCTCGCGCAAGTACACCGAGCTGGAAGAATCGGGTGCGAACGATGCGACGACGACCTTCAAGACGGTTGGCTTTGTGTTCGGCTTCAACGCGGTGCTCTGCTTCTCGCTGCTGATCCTGCCGGCGACGCGCAACTGCTTCTGGATGATCTCCATGGGCATCGACTACTCACACGGTATCAAATACCACCGCTGGATCGGCTTGCTCACGATCTTGTTGGTCGTGGGGCACGCCACGCCGTACTACTACGCGTGGCTCAAGGCGGGCATCTTCATCAAGACGTCGTTCCCGTGCTTTGACTGTGACTATGGCCAGGAAGGACGCAATCGGTTCCAGAACTTCACAGGCCAAGTGGCGATGCTCTGCTGCCTGATCATCGGGCTCACGTCCATGGGTCCAGTGCGCCGCCGCTTCTACGACTTGTTCTACTACTGCCACCACCTGTTCATCGTTGTGCTCGTCGCAGTGGCGCTGCACTTCTCGTCGTTCGTCATTTGGATGTATCCGGCCGTGTGTCTCTACGTGATGCACCGCATCCTGTCAAACAGCCAGAGCCGCGTCCCGTGCGAGGTGGTCGACCTCGAAGCCATCCCTGGTGAGATCACGCGTCTCGTGTTCCGTCGAAGCCCCGGCAAGGCAGGCCACTACCACGCCGGTCAGTTCGTGTACCTGCGCATCCCGCTGCTGTCGCACACCCAGTGGCATCCGTTCAGTATTAGCTCGTCCCCAATCGAGTACGAAGACACGTTCACGGTCCACGTGAAGGCCATCGGAAACTGGACCAAGTCGCTCTTTGCTGTGGCGATCCAGGCTCGCGAGGAGCGCAAGATGCCGCTGATCTACGTCGATGGGTTCTACGGACAGATGTCGGACGCGTTCCAGCATTACCCAGTGCTGGTCTTCATCGCGGGTGGTATCGGCGCGACGCCAGTCATCAGTATCCTCGGCAAAGTGCTGGACTCGATGCGCAACAACGACCCCAACATGGTGAACACTCAAGTCTACTTCCACTGGACGTCTCGTGAGATTGGTATCTTTCACGAGTTCGAGCCATTGCTGGACGCCATCGACCAGTTCGACCCTGACCACACCAAGATCAAGGTCCGCCTGTGCTTCACTGGTGACCAGCATCTTGGCGGAGTGGATATCCCAAACGGAATCACGCTCAAGCCGATGGACGACACGAGCATGGTGCCGACCCGTCCGTTCTACCAATCCGCCCGCTCGATCCCGCGCCAGATGACGATGTTCTTCGTCACGTTCACTGCCGCGTTCTTCTCGCTCTACTTTATCCGCATGGGCTACCCGATCCTCGGCGAGGGCCGCGAGAACCAGTTCATGTGGCCAATGCAGCGCTTCATGGAGCTGTTCATCATGCTCGTTGGTGCTGCTGCCGGCTGGTTTGTCGCGGTCTCAGAGTCGAAGCCGCGCTCCATGAGCCGCATTGAGAAGTCTCGCATGAATCCGATGGACAACAGTCCGATCCAGAACGACGAGGACCGCGGCTCCAACTACTCGCACACGCTGTCGTTCGATGGTCAGGAGGTGCAGTTCCAGCACCCTGTGAGCAGAAGTCGCCTCAACATCAAGGAGCTCATGGCCGACGTCGTGAAGGAGCAGTCGCACAACTTTGCGATCGGCACGACGGGCATCGGCACGTGGGTGTCTGGCCCGATGGGTATGATCCACGCGGTCGAGAGCGAGGCGAAGACCTTCGCCGGGATCTTCGATGTTCATTACGAAGAGTTTGAGTTGTAGACTTTCGATGAGAAGAAGAAAAAGCTCTGCAGTTCGCGCTAGAGCGCGAGCGAAAAAGCGAGCCGTGCGTGCTACCGACGTTGCGTGGCAGTTTGTCTGCTTATAGATGATGTTCTTGTCCGAGGTTATAATAATTGCGTTTACTATGAATCTATGAATCCGTAAATTTTCCACCCAAAGAGGCGCACGAGGTGCGTGAGTCCATTTAGTTTTGTTCATCACTTCAAGCCTTGAATGCACGCACACATGGAGAGACCGTAGTGTCGGCACATGGTCAAAGTCCATAAGCGAAGTGCATATGGACGAAGAATTGGATCGTCAAGAGAACGGTGGCTGGGAATGAATAAAGTGAGAAGCTCAGTTGGTTAAGAGCAGCGACAACATGATGAGAGAAGGGATGAAAATGGAACGAAAGCAATATGGAAACTCGTTTGACGCTGCTGGAAAACAGGAACTCGTCATTACACCTCTTTTCGTATTCCTCAATTACTAAACCGCGCAGTAACGAATCTAAACGCGGGATGGGTAGAGCATGACGCGGACACCCGAGCTGATGGCCTCAGCTGGGAGGTTCTTGGCGAACTTGGCACGCACCAGACCGTTGTTGCCGTGGGCGCGCATGACCTTGCCCCAGATGACGCGGAACTTGGTGTTGTTCTTCAGGTTCTTGCCCTTGTAGATGTACGCAATCTTCTTACCGAGGTAGAAGTCCACATCCTTCTTGTCCTGGAGACCCTGGATCTTGATGAGCGCGGTGTGCGAGGTCTGGTTGCGAAGACCACGCTTGTAGCCCACGAAGACACCCTTCACGTAGAGACGAGTTGGTTGACCAGAAGAAGCGACCATTTTGATTAAGTTCTGCAAACACACAGCACAAGACAATGTCAGCAAGGAGCTCTTCATCACTGTCTCTGGCATTTCCTCTGTCGCCGCTGCCACCAGGTCCGCATGAGCACATCAGGAGAGAAGAGGGAGGATTGAGATGACAAGAAGAGAAGACAGAAACCAGCACAAACCAAGCGAGCGACACGCTGCGCCGGGTCGATCGCTGGATTCTGTTGTGGGTCGCGCTGCATCTACAGGTCCCCGTCACCACCAATGCGAGTAGGAAAGCTGCTACGCTGGAACGCACGGCTGCACCAGCTAACTGCTCGGTTGCTCTGGCTGAATCGAGTCGCGGCAGTCGTCTGATAAACGCACGCAGGCTGGTCGCTCGTCGCTGCATTACTCCTCCTGTAAATCCTGCGCGGCGCTCTCGGTCTCGTTCTCCTCTTTTTCTCTCGTCCTCGTCCTCCTCTTTCTTCTCTCTCCTCGCATGATGCTCGTCGGACCAGGCAGATGGCGAGACAAGTAGACGCTCCTGCTCCTGCCCCATCAAGGCAGGCGCTCAAGCTCATAGGTACACAGGGCAGGGGCGCGAAGCGCAGAGCAAGCAGGTCGCATCACGTACCAGTCGGTTGAATTGAACGAGCGAGGTACTGAAGGTTTTGACGGCGGCAGGCAGGCAGATTTCGCTTGGCACACATGAGCCCAATCGGTTGGCGTACACGACGACAACCATGCCTCCCAAATCATATATTTCTGGAAACAAATAGACTTCTATATTTTATCTAATCCGAATTTTATCTTCGGGCACTCAAGTGTCTATTTTACCTTCATAAATATATGCTTTGCTAGAAATAAATGAAATATAGAAGAGGCTAGGGGTATTAGTTCTTGAGATGAAATGTACTATACAAAAAGCAAGATTGCGGTTGGTGGTGGCGCTGTGAGTTTCGGCACGAGCCCCCAAATAGGGTTCAAGTAGGTGCCTACCACATAATTTCCGCCATGAGTTTTGGCGCCTTTTGGTGCCGACCAATTGGCTCATGCCAAACCAATACTGTATGGACACTTTCATGTAGCATGGCGTTCTCTATGCATCTATTTACCGTACTCGCTGTATGCGTATCCTACTGCTTCTCTCTCTCTCTCTCTTTCTCGACCTATCAATGTATCTACTGTCGTATGCATAACCACTACCACTACGCGCTACCGGACACCGCAGTGAGCTTCTTGAAAAACGTTGGCGCGAGCTCCAGCAGCCACTCCTTCTCGATGATCACCACCGAGCGGATGTAGTGCTTGCTCGTGAACACCAGCTCGTTGAACACGACCCACTTCGGCGGCGGGTTGCGCATGAACAGCGACGACGACGGATGCACCTTCACAATCTCTGAGCGCCCGCACATCGTCTTGTACGCGGTCTTAGCGCCGCCACTGCCATCCGCGAGCGACCGCATCGCAGTGTTCAAGAAGAAACCCGCGACAATGCTCTTGCGCAACGGGTCAATGTCCGGGAAGCTCGACTCGATCGGCAGCTCGAGCTTCTCCAAGTAGCCCTTTAGCTGCGAGCGCACGCTCTCCACGCGCTGCATCGCGCGGTAGTTGATGAAATGGTCGTGGCACCACTTGGCGCGCTGCTTCACGTTGCCCTGGATGAAGCCGTTGAAGATGTTGAGCAGCGTGATCTGGTCACCTTCGTAGGCCTGGAACTTGGCGCGCGACTGCGCCGCCTGCGCTTTCTTGTCTCTCGGCGAGTAGAAGATCGACTCGACCGACAGCATGGACACGACGCTCAGCGCTTCTTCAGCGCAGCCGAGCTCCGTGGCCTTGAGCAGCATGACCGCATACATCGGCTCGACGGGGAGGCCTGCCATCTGGCGACCGCGCTCCGTGAGCTTGCCCGTGGGGTCGAACGCGCCGAGCGCGTAGAGCTTCTCCATCGCCTTGACGAGTGACGCGGTCTTAGGCTTCTCGATGAAGTCAAAGCCGAGGATGTCGTCAATGCCCATGGTCTTGAGCTGCAACACCACCACTTCCAAGCTCACTCGCTGGATGTCGGGGACCGCTCGCTCCGCGAGCTGCTCAAACGTCTCTTCGGGAAAGAGCCGATAGCACACGCCTGGTGCTTCACGCCCCGCGCGACCTGTGCGCTGCCACGCCTGGGCTTTCGACACGGGCTCGGTCAGCAGCATCTCCATGCCGCTCTTGGCCACAAACGAGCGCTGCTTCACGAGCCCCGTGTCGACGACGAAGCGGATCCCGTTGATAGTGATCGACGTCTCGGCGATGTTTGTTGCGAGAATCACCTTGCGAACGCCCGCGGGCGCTGGCTCAAACACCTGCATCTGTTGCTCGCGTGGCATCGCCGCGAAGATCGGACACACCATGAGCTTCAGCGCTTCCGCGGGGAGTGTGCGCGCGTACTCTTCCAGCAGCGTCTCGAGCGTCTCAATGTCCTCCTGGCCTGTCAGGAACACCAGGATGCTGCCGTTGTGCTCCTTCTCATCCATGTGGATCTGCAGCACGGTCACGAGCGCCGAGTCCAGGTAGTCCGGCTGGGTCTTCATGGTGTAGAACACGTCGACGTTGAACTGGCGGCCTGGGATCTGGATGATCGCCGGGTTGCTCTCGGCGAAGAACCGCTGGAAGAGCCCGACGTCGAGCGTCGCCGACATGACCACGACCTTCAGGTCCTTGCGCTTGCGCATCGCCTGCTTGACGACGCCGAACAAGATGTCGGTCTGCAGCGTGCGCTCGTGGGCTTCGTCCAGCACGATCACCGAATAGCGCTCGAGCGTCGGAGACAGCAGCGCTTCTCGCACGAGCATACCGTCGGTCATGAACTTGAGCTTCGTAGACTTGGTCGTTGTGTCATCGAACCGCACGCAGTACCCGACCGTCTCGCCGATGGGCCCTCTGTTCGCTTCCTGGCACACGCGCTGCGCGACTGTGATCGCAGCGACGCGTCGCGGCTGCGTGATCGCGATGCGCTCCTTGTTGTTGTTCTCAAATATGTACTGCGGGATCTGCGTGGTCTTGCCACTGCCGGTCTCACCGACGAGGATCACGACCTGGTGCTCCTGCACGGTCGAGATAATTTTCTGGCGGTGCACGAAAATCGGCAGCTTCTGGCGTAAGCGCTGGATCTCCGGCACGTACTTCTTGGTGGCGAGGCTGCTCCCATTGCCGATGCTGCTGCTGCTTTTGCCGTTGCCATTGCTGCTGTCGCGCTTCTTGAACGCAGTGCTGCCGTTGCCGTTAGATTCGCCGAAGGAGCCACGTCGCTTTACGCCGCCATTGCTGCTGTGAGCGTGGGGCTTCCCGTGCGTCGGGCGCTGGTGCTGGCTCTTGCCATTGCTGCTACCGCTACCGGTCATGTGTGTAAGCGAGCTGCCGACCTACCAATGCGATGCACACCTGTTGTAGCTTCCCACGCCACTCGACGAGTCCAAAAATGACCAACCCGTAAAAAGCGTATTTTTTTTAATAAAAATGTTTTTCTGCTTTTGATTTTGATGGCAAAAAAACACAAGTCACACGAAAAAACTCATGACATGTGAATTGGATCCATTTACTTGGGCAGTTGCCACATGACATAGCGGAGTCCTGCCATTCGCTTCTCGTGCGCGTGCTTCTTACGCAATAGAACTGACAGCTGCAGCTTTAGTTGCGGCCTTTGCGACCCATGCTGTGCATGCGCTGCTTGGAGCCAGGAGGGCTACATACATACAGCAACCCATCAAAGAGTTCATCAAACGTCAGTTGACCGACACACTTTTCAAGTATTCCATCAAACATAACAACTTACCCGCGACGAGCACCGCCGTAGCCGCCGCTCTCAGGGAACATGCCAAAGTCGTCATTCGGACGGTAGCCGGGAACTCCACCTGGATACTTCGCGCGGTCGCTGTTTGCTCGAGACGCGATCTTGTTGCGGATCGATTCCTCGCGAGCCTTCTCGCTCTCGGCCAGGTTCTCGGCATGACTGTAACAACAAACAGCAAGTAGACAGGCGAATAAGAGTTGAGTGACTGGTAGGCAAGCTACATCATACAATAAGAGATGAGGGGAACTCGTACATCAGGATGTCGTTGATCTTGGTGCGAATATTCGCCGACTCGGTTTTCCTGTTCACGTGATGAACAACACCGCAACACACAATGTTAAGCACGTCCAACCCAAAGATGGAGGCGCAACAAGAGATCCACGTGGCCAATTATACCAGCTGGTGAGCTTCGCGATCATACTGTCGATGTCTTCGTTCTGAGTGTCTCGTCCGACTGCGTACTTGACGACGAACGAGCGGGATTTCTGGTCCAACTTGCCTTGGACAAGACCCTGTGTGTGGAGCGCGCGGATGAGACGGCCACAAGATGTTAGAGACCGCAATCTACTGAGTAATTGGCTTCAGCAAATATATCACTCACAGAGTAAATAGTTTCGATCAGAATGTCCTCGAGCTCGCGCACAGTGGGTACATCCAGCCCTTCCATCAGCACGTCGTACGGCACCAGCTACAAAACAAAGACAGACACAATCAGATACTGTCTGTCCAGAACCATCCCAACATACGCATGACGGAACTCTCACAAGTGACGCGTGCAGCAAACACGTACTTTGTATCTATGCGCGAGGCTCACGACTGTGAGCTTTCGGAGCTTCTGGACCTGCTGCGGGGTCAGCGCTGGCAGCTCGTCCTTTCGCGCTGTATTCGCAGCACACACACGAGTTACATGACAGGCACATCATACACACACACATGCATGCGTGCGGCCACAACGAAACTAACGTACCGAGGTAGTCCCCGTAGGTTCCAAAGCAGAAGATCCGGAGTAGCTCGTAGTACCCGTGGTTCTCCGTGTTCTGCAGCGCCTCGACGTTCGGCATGTTGAGCAGCTCCCGGAACACAAAGAGCTTCTTGTTGGTAAGCACCTGTTGCACGAGCGCCACGCACGCCCGGCCGCGCGCGTTCTTGGCGAGCAGCGTGAACTGCTCGAGGCTGGACGCACCAGCTGCATCGAACGCCATGATTGTTTTCTTCTTTGGGAGCTTTTTGAGTGTGCAGGAACAATGCCTCAAACAGGCAAAACAGGATCTCTAGCAGGCAAAAACAGCCTGTACAAAGCATTTGTTCACATCAGTTGGTAAATGTGCTTCTTTACTTATAAAAAAAGATGTGTTTTGTGTTGTAATCTCCAGTCCCTCATCATTTCCATACACGGGATGTTGTTCCGTACGCTCAAGAGTATTAGCGGACGCGGGACGAGTTCCGCGTCCGCTTCATTCGGGAAATTCTTAATTTGACGGGATTTATATGACATTTCAGAAAACTCTCAATTTTGGCATCGACTAATAGCGTTTTCCCGGAATTTCTTACAAATTCCAAGTCAAATTGGGACTTTCAGAAATGGTCGTCCTTTGGGGATGTACGCGCTTAATAAAAGGGTTCTAGTTCAACAAACAGTTTTCAATTGCACCCACATTCATCTATTCGATCGATTTTGTGGCGCCATTTTCATTCGCACACAAACACATTTGATTGACGCATTCGATTGACGCTTCGCCACGCTACAACGACAGCCATGGACGGCGAGCTGGAAATGAACATCAAGCGCGCGCTGCCCGGCGCGCTCAAGATGGCGCTCTACGCCGCGAAGAAGCAGAACTTCGAGGTGCTCAAGTACACAATCGAGGGCGTCGACTCGCTCTGCAACAACGCCGCGATGCTCAAGGACTTTGACGACCAGGAGTACCTGGGCGGACTCGAGGAGACCACGCGCGAGTTCGCGGTGCTCGAGGCGCAAATCGCGCGCTACAAGCAGACGCTCGAGAAGATGGAGACGCTGATCGAGAGTGGCGAGATCGACCCGGCGGTGATCGAGAAGATGATCGACGACAGCCTCGTCGAGCCCAAGATCAACGTCACCAAGCACGAGTTCTACAAGCGCTTCTGCGAAAAGGCTGGCGTATGTACCGCTCGTTAGTGTGTATGATGCAAGTGGTTGCTGTATGAAAGAGCACTGACGCGTGTGTGAGCTTCCTTTGCTGTCTACGTAACAGATTGAGCTGGAGCAGGATGGAGACGAAGAGGTGGTCTTCCAAGAGAGCGAGAGCTCGCGCAGCACGATCTGTCCCGTGACCCAGCTCGAGATGGAGAAGCCGCTGCGAAAGTATGGATTACTTTACGTGCATTTTTCGCGTATGCATGCAGTCATACTTACAATTGTTGGATTGGTGGTGTCCATGGTTTTGTTTTGTTTTGTTTTCAATTTGAACAGCCCGAGCTGCAACCACACGTACTCTGAGCAAGGCATCCGCGCGCACCTGCAGCGAAGTAAAAAGTGCCCCGTCGCCGGTACGACCTTCTCACAAGCACAACATGGAGAGCTTCCTATTGCTATTACCCAGTTCCTAACCGGCAGTCATTGTGCGTGTGTGTGTATGCTCCTCCTAGGTTGTCCGCAAAAGCTCTCGTTCAGCAATCTCGAGCGTGACGTCGAGATGGAGGTGCTCATCGCTCGCCGGTACGTGTCCTTGTGTCTGTCTCTCCAACCTTCATGCTGATATCTCGCTCATTCTTCTAACAACTCTTGATGCATTTGCTTGCTTTCTTCCTATCAATCACAGCAAAAACGGCTCGCAACAGCAGCGCACGCAGTCCCACTCGGCGCCAGCGCAGTGCTACAGTGACAACGAGGAGGAGGAAGAGGAGTACGTTGTAGAGTAAGTAGTCAGGCGCCTTTTATCCCATATTCCCAATAGCTCAGTAGTAGTTCATTTCTATTCCATTCCATTCATGCACACTCTATTAAGTTAAAAAACAAGAGGAGAAAAACAAGCACATTAGGCTGGCTAGTCCTGGTACATCCACTCGTTCTTCTGCTTGAGCTTCTTGGCTTTCTTCTCGGCCGCGACCTTCTTCCAGTCGATGTTCTTGCGCTTGAGCTTCTCCTTGAGCACCTTGGCCTCCTCGCGGTTCTTCTCCAGGTCCGTCATGTTGAAGAAGTGGCTCATCTGGCGCCCAGCGCGGTCCGCCGCCACGCCCTGGGTCTGCCAGTACTCGTCGCCGCCAAATTGCTCGTACTTGCCCGTGATGCGGTTGAACTTGGCCTTCGCAGCGTAGTTGACGCCCGAGACGGTCTTGCGGTTCGCCACGTCCTGCGCTGGGTCGGCGACCTCTGGTGGCACCCAGTCCGCCAGCTGTACAAAACGTTACGTCATGCTGTTAAGACCCAGGCTACAAAGGCAAATGCGATACTTGAACCAGGCAAAACTCACCCCTGAGACGACCGGCGCATCCGGCTTCTGCCATTGCGTCTCGCCTGTGGCGACATTGTGGTAGTAAAAGCGCTGGGTGTGCGGGTCGACGTGCTGCTGCCACTCGGCTCTTGGGATCCCCTCAGCAGTCGCTGGTAACGCTACTGCAGATGCCTCGCCATCTTCTTCGCCACCCTCCATTGCCTCAGCTGGTGTTGGTGTCACCGCACTGCCACTTGAATTGATCCCATCGAGAATCGCATTCAAGCGGCCGAGACTACCCGTCGGGTCCAGCACTTGCTGCGTCACGCGCGTCAGTCGCTCGGTGCGCACGCGGTTCAAGTACGCCTGGTACTCTGCTGCGACCGCCGACATGGGCGGCGCGTCCACGAAACCCGCGGGCTCCTCCCACTGGGTCTTGCCGCTCACTGTGTCGTGGTAGTAGGGGTTCCCGCTCGCGCGGTCCATATGCTTCACCCAATTCGATTGAGCAACAACAGGTTCAGCTGCAGCTTCACCTTCTGACAGTGTGTCTGCTTCGACAGGCACTGCACTATCAGCAGCTGCAGCCTGCTCTTCTGGCTTGTCGTCAATGCTACTCGATGGCTTCTCGTCGTCTGGCTGCATGACCTCTGGCTCCTCCACTGACGACGGCTCTCGCACCGGTGCTCGCTCTTCGTCTTCTGAGTCCTCGTCCGTGTTTTCTTCACCACTGTCGTCATCTACAGATAGAACAAGAGATACGCGTGAACAACACATGATGAATGAGCATGATGATGGCGATCCAATCGACAGCACACGAGCAGCACAAAATCTACTGTCAGTACAAATTACCTGACGCGTTGTCGACAAAGCCCTCGGGCTCTTCCCACTGCGTCACTTCGTTCGCTTCGTCGTAGTAGTACGCCTTCTCCGCGCTCTCGTCCACGAACTTGCGCCACTTTGGCGGGAGTTTGGGAGCGTCCGCATGCGCCTTCTCCTCTGCCTCCTTCTTTACGAAGCCCTCTGGCACGTCCCACGACGACTCGCCCGTGCGCTTATTGTAGTAGTACGGCGTCTTGGTGTCATCGTCCTCGAACTTCTCCCACTCGCACACAGCGCCAGAGCTGTCGCTGCTTGGAGACGCCATTATTGCCTATTGCCTCTGCTCTCTCGAATGAAGCACCTTTTTGCTCACAAAAATGCTGGCAGCATAATAAATGCTGGTGACCAAAATTGTATTGAATAAAGTATGAGGCTTTTAAAGGATGAATCCGAGCCAAGTACATGCTTCTGTAAAAAACATTTTTTGAACGGATGTGGTTTTGGAGATTCGGCCCACGAACTTCGCCATCTCCATCGTCTTCTTCGCAGTCAGAGGCGAGCGAATTGACGAAGCCCAGTCGCTGCATCTTCGGTTTTCGTCACGCAGTGTATGTATTTAAGATATGTGCGCATTCTCGACGATACACTGGTGGTGTCAACCCTCTCTGCTTCACTCTCATTCTCTTCATCGTGACCAACTCTACACAGAAAAGAAATCGTCGAAAATTTATACTGATGCGATCATCACTATCAGTCTCTTGTTGTCAAAGCCTTTGAACAGTGCGTGGATCCTCAAGACATCTGCACTTGGAACACTTGCAGCGCCTGCGCGCGGAAGCACGCCGCCGAGTGCAGCAGGTAGAACTCCCACGTGCGCTTGAACGACTCGGGCAGCGTGCGGTTGCGGTCGAGCGCGCGGGTCTCCGAGTCGACCGAGCCGCCCGTGGAGCTGAGCCGTCCTAGTCGCCGTCCCTGAAGCTGCAGCTGGCGTTGCTGCTGCTGCTGAGCCTCGTCGTCTTCATTCCATCGCGCCTGGAAGCGGCGGTGCCAGTCCAGAAACGTGTGCTCGTAGTGCTGCGAGTACGCGGCGATCTCGTGGATCGTGAACGCGCACTCACTCACGAGCATACGGAAGTGGTTGAGCGTGACCGGGTAGCACGGGAAGGAGCTGTTCACGTACTTGTTGTTCCAGCCGTGGGTCGACGTGCGCGCCGCTGAGCACGCGATGAACTCGAGCACCATCACGGCGTGGGACTTCTGGATGCGCTTGATCGTGCGCAGGAAGCGCAGCTTTTGCGCGTCCAGGAGCGCTTCGACCACGCCGCTGCAGACGATGCGATCAAAGCTCGAGGCACGGAAGCCGCTCAGCGTTGTCAAGAGCTACAGAGAGACACAGTGATGGCACACGTGAGCAGACATACAGCTTAGCAAAGACCACTAGGAGATACCCTTCGTTGAGCACAAACGTACCTTCTCAGGAGTGTCAGCGAGGATGAACTCCATCTGATCGAAGACGCCGAGCTCGCGCGCAAACTTCTTCGCGTGGACGAACTCCTGGATTGATGAGAGCACCGACACGATGGTGATGTCGTCGTGCTTATCCGCGAGGTAGCAGCCGACGCCACCCCAGGAGCCAATGTTTAAGTCCAGAACACAATGTCCCGCCTTAATAGCACAAGTAATTTAGACCAAGAGAAGGTTAGAACGCGGACAACACAACAACTACACACGTCAAGAGTAGTGGATTCGCCCTACCTCCAGCTGGAGCTTCTCGCCGATACTGGCCAGCTTCCGGGCTTGCGCTTCCTGCAAAACGAATCCATAGTCAGTAGCCGCATTTACATCATAGCCACACAGCCACCAACTCACCTCGATGTTGGTGACCCCTTCGCCCCAGAGCCCAAAGCCCTGGTGCAAGTACTTGTCCATGTAGTCGCGTCGGAACTTCGGGCAGAGATCAAACTGCTCCGAGGCAGCGCCGACGATCAGACCCACGGAGGACGGCGCGTAGTTGAACAAGCGCGCAGCAAGCGCGACGATGCGAGCGCTCCACGAGCGGTACATTTCCTGGCGCGCCTCCATGGGGATCGTCATCAGCGCCGCGATCACTTCGTCCAGGGACTTGGACGCGTTGATCCCCCAGAGGCCGCCGACGTACGACTCACCGATCGCCACGAGTCCGTCGCTCATCCAGTCGAGCCAGAACGAGTCGTCGCGAACCACAAAGTCCTATTGTATTGCGTAGACAAAAGAGTTAGTATAGATCAGACCAGGTCGCACACAATAGCAGCAGTGGTAGGCATGTAAAATAAATGGGGTACACACCACAGACGGCTGGATGCCGCCGCTGGATAGGAGTCTGCACATGATCTTCTTGGCGTTCTCACGAAGCTTTGGCAGCGACAGCGAGCGCACCAGCTGAAGACCGAAGAGCACGCCGCCCGCGAGCGCCGTCGCAACGTATACCCAGAACGAGCGCTAAAGAGAAGAAAACAGCAGGGAGGCGGCATTAGAAAGCTCAAACGCTAGTGGATGTCGATAAAGAACTACTCATGTACACACACAACACAAAATGCAAAATGCAACAAAATCACAAGCGAGAGCAATGATGATGCTCTGCCGATCTCTCTGTTAAGCAAGCAAGTTACGCCACTAGGCTGTCGTAGATGCCTACCTGGTGCGCCAGGACGCAGAAGAGCGGGACGAACAGGTTCAGCAGTAGCTCCATCTTGTACGCCGCGTTCCAGAAATGCTGCGAGCGTGGGGGTGAAAAGCGGTAGACGTGGTCCGCCTTTGGGAACATGCCGCCGCCGACCACGAAGTGACCCCACAGGCGCGAAGAGCTGCAGACAACGATCAACAGCCACACACAACACACACGTATCATTAGACAGCGGCTCGCACCTACGAGCAAGTGCCTACAAAGCAAACACACTCAATACTCACATCAACGCGGGAATGCACATCCAGATGCGCACGAGTGGTAGGTAGCACGAGATCAGGATCATCGGCAGCAGCAGGTGGATCATGAAGTCGCCCACGCGGCATAGGAAGCCGAGCGCCGGCGAGCCCGCCCACACGCCCAGCCAGCCGTTCATCACCGCCGTGAACGCGTACCGGTCGAAGACACGCAGCGTGTACCATCCCACCATGATCGTGATCCCCATGGAGGTAGCGATGCCGAGCGCGGCGTCCGACCGGATCACAAAGTGCGTGGCGGCCGTGAAGAGCAGCCAGCAGACCGTGTACATCATGCGGACGCGCAGCAGCGGCGGGATCACTACGATCGAGAAGAGCAGCACGGTCGCGAAGAGCGCGTCCATGCGCACGTCCGCGACTTCCTCAGCGCTCGTGGAGATCGCGACGCGCACGGGCGTCAGCAGCACGTCCATCTTGAGGCAGCGAACGATGGATGGATGCGCTCGACGTCACTTGCTCCAGTTGTCAAATGCTGCTGTGAATGAAGCCTCGCTGTTGCGTTGTGTTGTGTTGCGTGTGAGCAGATACAGATAAGTACCATTTGTTATTTAACATGATTCTGCTACGCTACATGTGTGTGGTCCACTTTGGAATGAAACCTGTGACGTGTGTGATGCCAATCAAAACCAAACCAACATGGCTTGCACTCTCCTACGTATTGGTGCGGGCGCCTGCTTGCGTACCACCCAATAACTTACGCTCGATCAGCATAGGCGAGTCCGGGAATCTGCGTGCGGCTGTAGAGCACGACGGGTCTCGACCAGTTGGTCTTGCCCAGCTGCGCCTTGAAGCGGAAGCGACCAGCGTCCAGCAGGAACGCGTCGATGCGCTCCACGACGTCCTGGCGCACCTGGATCTCGCGGAACGACGCCGGGATCTCCACGCGCATGCGACTCAGTCGCTTTTGCGCATTGCTGTCACATTGCAACGTTAGCAAGATCAGCATCGCTAGCAATAAGACCACAAATACAAGAGGGATGGGCTCACCGATAGCACTTCCAAGGCTGCGGCTCAATGATCAGGTGGTTGGTCATCTCGCAGACGCGGTCGAGGAACTTCCAGAGTCCGTCGTCACCCTTGTTTAGGTGGATCCACATGGTCACGCTGAAGCACGTTACGAGGTCGAACTGGCGCTGGGACGGCGAGCGCTTCGCCAGCTCCAGGAATGAGCGGATCGCGTCATCGAAAGACGGTTCGCTCACGTCAGCCTCACAAAACTGCACGACATCGCCATCGAAAAGGCTCACGGGCTTATCAGCGGCTCTCTTAATCAGCACTTTGTCGATATCCACACCGAGCACGAAGAGCTTCTTGCGTTTCTCGAACTGGACAGTCTGCATCTGTTTGTCGGTAGCCTCTTCTTCTGTCTCTTCGACACCAGCAGCAGGCTCTGCTGCAGTCGCTGGAGCTTCTGTTGAAGGAGCATCGGTGCTATTAGCGCTACTGTCTTTCTCATCCCCACTCGCAGCAGGCTGTCGTCTTCGCAGCACCTGGATCGCTGCCTCGGCGGCTTTCGCCTTTGCCACTTTCTTCGACACACCCTCGCCTTTTCCGACGCACTCACCATCGACGTGCACTTCACACGTAAAGTGCTTGCGGTGGCTCGTTCCGCCCTCGTCGTTCATGACAAACTCCACGCGCTTTTTCTCCTTCTGCAGCATGTCGTTCAGCACGCTCGTGCTGTTCGCGTCAAACATGGCGACGTCCTCTGACATAACGCTGGCGCCAGTGCTGCTGCCTCTGTATCGCGAGCCTTTGTTGAGCGCCTCGTAGAGTCCGATCGTGAGGTCGCCCTCATTGCAGCCAATGTCGATTACAGTCGTGCTGCCGCTGCTTCCAGCATCACCATTTTCCTTGTCGTCCCCATTCTCATCGCCACTCTCCTCAGCTTTCTGCGCAGCCGCGTCGCTGAGCGCGAGTAGCGCCTGGCGCACGGCGTTGCTGGTGGTCACGTCCATGAAGCGCAGGCGCTCGTCTACGGGGTTGAAGCTGTAGTACGCGTGGAAGTTGCCCAGCACGTGGCCCTCGGCGTCTGCGATCGTCATGCCTCTGCTTCTTTTTGCAGCCCAAATCCAATTGTCCACCCAGACAGCGCTTGGAAAGGACCTACTTACGTGCTATCTTAAAGCCGATAGATGTTTGAACAACAGTTGAAACAACAGCAAATGTATCGGAAAACAGGTGGGCTTAAAACAATAGAAAATGTATCTGGAGGGTGGGCTTTCAATCACCGACTTTTAGAGAAGCAAGCGTTTTTAACGGATCAAGACTACCAATCGACCGAACTGATCACCAGCATCTCCATTTTTTTGGCTCGCTGCGACCAGCATGATGCTCGCACGTCAATGCCGCAAGGCGCAAGCGCTCCGCGCGCGCGTGCTCCAGCTCCAACAGCAACAGCAATTGCGTCTGGCGTCCTCATCATCACCAGCACCTGAAACAGCGGCAGCAGCAGCTGCTGCGAATGCGCGCAAAGCAGCCGGAGGCAAAGCTCAAGAGAGCGATTTCTCTCGCTACGCCGGCATCGCGGTGTTCTCTGCAGTCGTACGTGGCAGCCAGTCAGTAGACGAAAGCAGGCAATGGAATCTGTGCTGCTTACACACTGATGACAGCTGTGTATTGTGTGGATGTGTGTGCATTTGGTTGCGTTTAGGTGGCGACGACAGCGTACTTGGGCACGTGGCAGGTGAGTGATGCACACACGCAAGTGCTTTGTCATGGTAGCTACTATTGATGATCTCATGATAGCGTATGCGCTTGATTCCTATGTGTGCGTGCAGACGCAACGCTACTTCTGGAAAGTGGATCTGATGGAAGAGCGCGAGCGTGAGCTGCACGAAGCCCCAGTGGCGCTGCCGAAGGATGCGTCGGCACGAGGCAAAGTGTAGGCTTTTAGGAGCAAGTTCCTGTGGCAAGTACAGCTGTCGTTTAGCTTACTTTTTGGCTAACCATGTTGTGCGTTGTGAACAAATCAATGCGGGAATTGTAGGGACGACATTGAGTATCGTCAGCTTCGCGTCACCGGCAGGTTCAAGCCTAACAGCACCTACTACCTCTGTAAGCACTGCACCGCACCGAATCGCATTACATATTATTAGCATGCTTCCGTATGCGGTTGTTTAGATGACCCAAGTGCTGACTACTAACGAAGCGGCTGCGTGTGTGCTACTGTTGTTATACAAGACCCTCGCTCCGCGCCAGCCGAGTTGACCGACAACGTCGCGACCCCAAAGTCCGGTGGCTACCTTTACTCGCTGCTCGAGCGTGACGACGGGACCCCAGTGATTGTGAACCGCGGCTGGCTTCCACGCAAACTGCTGGACCGGCACATGGCTAGCGCCAACAAGGAGGAACATGACGAGATCTCGCTCGTCGGCGTGCTTCGTCACGGTGAAGAGGTGCGCCTGTAGGAAGCTACCGATGGCTTTGTAGTGTTCAAACGTCTCTGACAATGTTTGTACTCCTGTGTTTATCTCTCTTGTGCAGAAAGGAAACTTCACACCGGACAACGACGTGAAGAACCGCCAGTTCTTCTACCTGCAACATGAAGAGCTCGCGCGCGCGATGGGCATTGAAGGCGAGCTGCTTCCGGTCATTCTCGATGCGCTTGGTGCGTTTGTTGTTGTTGTTAATCTGCGTGTCTGTCTGCTGTTCGCCGTTTGCTTTGTTTTCCTGAAACTCACTTGTTGTCGTATCGACTTGACGCGCAATAACAGCCGACGAAGGTGCAAAGGTGGAGGAGCCATCGTTCGCGCACCCGCTGCGCAAGAAGGTCCAGAATTACAAGGAGTTCTACATGACGCCAGAGAAGCACGCAGGCTACGCTGCGACCTGGTGAGTTGTTGTCTATTTTTTTTGTTCAGCAGTAGTTGCTGGTCATGAGCGTTGGTGATTGAAGGAACTGCTCATGTTGTCTCTGTCGCTGTGAGCGATCTGTTGCTTGTAGGTACTCGTTCAGCGTCGCTGCTGCTGCGATGGCATACTTTCGCTTCAAGAAAGGCAAAGTGAGCATCCGCGCGAAGAAGGCGTAAGCAAGAACCAAGTGCAGGATGAGGCACAGATGCAACACCAGCAAACAATACACGCCTGATCTACGCAGAGAAGAAACAAGGATGCGCATTGAGACGCTTTGGAAAATGAAAACAAAAGGCTCATTGCCCCAGTATTCGATGGCACCATCTTTTAAATGTGACACACCTTATATTGGGACAGATCTTTGTTCCAAGCACTTCGTTTAGGACAGATCCTCGTTTTTTGATGGGTCATGCTGACTGTCACAGGGTGATGCGCACATCCAAACGAGCGTGGTTCTCATTGCCCAACTGTTGGTACACTGTGTGCATGCACGCACACTTGGCAATTTTTGCTCCGCAGCACACTCGTACTTGCTCGAGTTCTGCAATGGAGTTTTGAAGGCATATCAAATACCAAACTCAGTGGCTATAGGTATATGGTGAAAAGTTCAGCGAAAGGCTCACCAAGCCTCTCATGTCAAAATATACCAAAACATGGAGTTCTCCAAGCATCCTGGTGTGTACGGAACGCTCCTCATGACGCGTACACATAGTGTACGTAACGGGCACACTTTTTCAATGGATGATGAGATGACGTCATGGCGATTCGCACCTAATCGGATGCATGAGGTACGTCCATCCCCTTCCCCTCACTCACCCACCGTGTGCCTCCCCCCCAAGCACCCGTTTTGCGGCCACCACACGCTCGGAACCGAAGCAGAATTCGTTCTTCCTCGCAAGCCGCAAGCAAGAAAGAGAGCTCCTGGTCTCCCTTTGATCCCCCTAGAGACAGAGAGATGTTGCGCCAGTCTGCCGGCGCCTTTGCGCGCGCCCACAAGGCCGCCGCCGCGTCCTCCTCGCGCGCGTTCAGCGCCGCCGCCAGCGGCGACGTCAAGTTCGAGTTCGTGCAGCCGTTCAAGCTCCACAGTACGACATGAATGCTCTTCTGAGGGAGAATGGTGATGGATAAAAAATGTTTGTATGTCCTAGATTCTTACTTTTCTGCTGTTGCTGTTGTGTGTATGTAGACCTTGAGGAAGGCCCGCAGAACTTTGGCTATGCGAACCGCGACGAGCTGCTGAGCTTTTACCGTCTCATGTACACGATGCGCCGCATGGAGATCACGTGCGACAACGAATACAAGGCGCGCACCATCCGTGGTTTCTGCCACTTGTACGACGGCCAGGAGGCCGTCGCGACCGGCGTGGAAGCTGCGCTCGACCGCAAGGACTCGTGGATCACGTCGTACCGCAACCACTGCACCATGCTCGCGCGTGGCGGTACTGTGAAGCAGGTGCTCGGCGAGCTTTTCGGCACGGCGTCCGGCGCGGTGAGCGGCAAGGGTGGCTCGATGCACTTCTACAACAAGAAGGAGAACTTCTACGGCGGCCAGGGTATCGTCGGTGCCCAGGTGCCAGTCGGCGTGGGTCTTGCTTTCGCGAGCAAGTACAACCACAAGGGTGAGGGCTTGATGCCGTGCTCGATCTCCATGTATGGTGACGGTGCCGCGAACCAGGGCCAGATCTGGGAAGCCGCGAACATGGCCGCGCTCTGGAAGCTGCCAGCGATCTTCTGTATTGAGAACAACCACTACGGCATGGGCACGTCCGCGGAGCGCTCGTCGTCGAATACGGAGTACTACACCATGGGCAACAAGATCCCAGGTATCTGGTGCGACGGCAACGATGTGCTCGCGGTGCGCGAATGCGCGCGCTTCCTGAAGAAGTGGTGCGGCGAGGGCAACGGCCCGATCTACGTCGAGATGAGCACGTACCGCTACCACGGCCACTCGATGTCGGACCCTGGTGTGACGTACCGCAACCGCGACGAGATCTCGCAGATGCGCGCGTCGCGCGACCCGATCGAGAGCGTGAAGAAACGCTTGCTAGAGCACAACCTCGCGACCGCTGACGAGATCAAGGAGATCGAGAAGGAGGTGCGCGCCGAGGTGGTCAAGGCCACGAAGGAGGCCAAGGCGTCCGGTCGCCCAGATGAGGCCACCGCGTTCCAGGACGTGTACACGGACGGCAAGGGCGGCAACGAGTTCCCACCGTTCATCCGTTTCCCAGACTACACCAAGAGCTTGTACAACGGCAAGCGCAAATAAACGAGTAGCATGAGTAGACTCCCGCCATCCATATGCGGTGTGTAGTTGTCTTGGACTGACTAAGTCCTCTGATACCAATCTAATACAACACGATTTTTTTTACTCCACACGAAGAACCCTGTATCGTTTGTGCTTGTGAATGAGTGGAGCTCCTAGTACATTCAGTCAACTTCAACTTAGTCGAAGAGCTCCATTTGAATGGAAGTGAGCTGAAACCTGGTGGTCGACAACCCGATGTGCTTGACTGGAAATGGACGTGCGAGAAGATCGGTTGATGGATGGATGGATACACTTTATATTGATTCTCTCTCTCTGGGCTTATAGATTAACTTGATTCTCTTCTCTTCGTTCGCTTCTCCGTCTTCTTCGTCGACCAATACTAACACAGTAATAATACAGACACATTCATCATCTCTCCCAGAGGTTGCTGCTTTTCGTTGGCCTCCGTCTTCCTCCTAATACTAACATACAATAGGCATTCGCCACAGCACAACAACTCAGCCGTGCAACCATCTACCGATAGCTCGTGGTGATCTCGCCCATGGACGATGGTCCATTGTTGTTGCTGTGGTGGTTGTGGTGGCTGCGATGGCGTGTGGAGCGCACTTTCTCACGCTGCCCACCGCTCACACTCTGGTTGTTGTTGTTGTTGTTGTTGTGGCGGCGCAAATTCGCGTCCGTGATCTGGTTGTCGTTGTAGCTCACTTGCTCCATGGCGCGCGTGAGTACCACGACCTGCTGGTCCATCTCTTCACAGCTGTCGTAGAGGGTGGCGCCGAGGGTGGTTGACTGCACGATCGCGCAGCGCGCCTTGCGGGGCTCGTACTGGTTGTTGCTGCTGTTGTTGTTGTTAACCGGCACCATGACTTCGTGCTCGCGCTGGAGCGCGAGGATGCGGTGGTGAGACAGCTTGCGCGCGTGCTGCGCGAGGTTGTTGGCGTACGCGGCGTCGTCGATGATGTTCTGCGAGCGCAGGATCGCAGCGTCCAGCTTGGCCTTCGTCTCCGGGCTCATCGTCGGGAACGAGTAACCATTGCCATTGCCAATGCTGTGGTTGTTCTGGGCGATCTTAGACTCGAAAGCGCGGTACTTTCGGCCTCGGATGCCTTCTTCGATCAGCGGCTGCGTGGCTTGCAGCGGCGTTAGAAGGCTATTGCTGCTGGTCTCTGGGTACTGTCGCCTGGACGAGCGCGTAGGCGACTGCGACGAAGTCGGACTGTTCGACGACGCCGACGCCTCCGAGTCGGTCTGCGCCGACGCCGAGAAGTACTCAAACTGGCGCAGCGACTCCTCCGTGTCCGTGAGGTCACTGTCCTCGGGCTCCTGATCGCAGCTCCCCATGCGCTGCTGGTGGTGGCGGAACGCTTCGATGGAGATCGCCAGGTCCGCGGGGCTGCCGCGACGGCGCGACGTGAAGAAGTTGCCCTTGCGCATGACGAAGCCATCACTCAGCGACCGCAAAGGAAAATTGGCTTTTGGGATCTCGACGATCTCCGGACTCGACGAGAACGTCTTGTACTCGATCAGGCGGTTGCGCACAGGCTCCAAGAGGTCGTCGTACGAGCGGCGCTTGCCGTTCGAGAAGCTCTGGGTACGCGCGATCTGGCCCGGTCTCCCAGGTGAGCACGGCGACCGAGTGTTCTGTGTGGAAGAGGACGAAGACGAAGGCGCCGACTGCGGCGAGTCGGTCGCGTACCGCGACGTGCGGCGCACTTCCAGCACGCACGCCGTGCACACGCGCAGCTGGCGCTCGCCGTGCTCGGGCACTAGCGCGCAGCGGATTCGGCTACAGCTGCTGCAGATCACTTCGCCGCACTTGAGGCAGTTGTAGCGACGGCGGAGTACGCAAAAGTTGCGCTCGCAGACCTTGCAGTGGTCCTGCTCGCACATGGGCATGACCTGCTGCGGGAGCACGATCGTCTCCTTCTTGGCGCGGAACGTCTCGATGTACTTGAGGATGCCGTTGATGCATTTCTCGACGTGGGACTGGATTGCCGAGTTCGCGGCCCACGCGGGCAGGTCACCATTGTCAAAGTTGCACGTGTACGTCATGCGCAGCTCGCCCGGTTTCTTCGTGGTGTGGTACATGAAGCCCATGAGCGGCACGATGTCGCGCGTGTACTTGGACGACTCGGCGTATCTGGAGCTCTTGGGCACGGCGACGGACTCCATGATGCGGAACGCGATCTTCTGGCCCTGGTCGTCCTCGATCATGTCCACGTACTCGAGGATGGCGAAGTCCCGGTCTTTCGTGAACTTGCTCGAGCTCTTGAACGCCGCCCACTTGAGCGCCACGTACCGGTGCGGGTTGAGCTCCGTCGGCTCGACGATGTTCTGGATCACGGCGCCTTCGATGAAGTCGGACGAAAGCAGCTCCATCATCTTGGTGTACGACTCAGTTGTGCTCGTGATCATGGACTCGGCCACGTCCTCGATCTCGCACGTGACCTTGCAGACCGCGTGCACGTTGCAGGGCACATTGTTGCCCACGTCCGCACGGAAGAGCGATATGCCGTGCTTCTCGTGCACGAGGCACCACGGGATGCCGCCAAGCAGGTCCGTGGCCTCCAGCAGCGACTCGGTCATGCTCTTGGCCACGCTCGTGAGCCTCTCCATCTCGCGCACACTCATCTCTTCCTGCTCGTCTTCGAGCAGCAGCTGCGAGATGTCGTCGACTTGATCAATAGTGTCGCTCATCTTTGTGAGATTGGTGGTGGTAGTGTGTTGTGTGATGAAGTGGGATGTGGGAAAATTTGTTTGGTTGGTGGTCTAGGAACGCGCGTGCATCCAGTCTGTGATGGAATGGAAGCGATGGATTCTCCGCTAGCAGGAAAATTGGGGAATGGTGGGAAGAAAGTAGCAGCCTCTCGCTGGATAGCTGGATCGGTAGTGAGATAGATCGATCGACTCTTGATATATGTATGGAGCTGCTACTTTGATTCCTCACTGGCTTGGGAAGTTTCCTTTTTGGGAGGATTGATTATATGGGAGCTGCTGGTGCCTTCCTTTTGCGAGTGTGAGTGAGCGAGTAACAACCCTTGAGGCGCTCCTTCTTAATCGAAGCATAGCATAGAGCTCGAAATACACTTTTATGACGATTTGTTGTATCGGGAAAATCAAGGTGGCAAATACTTTCGTGGCTTTGCGATTGTTGCCTTTATTTTGTTTCTATAAAAGCTCCGTCGCATGCTGAAAGCTGACGTTCTTTCTCTTTTTAGACTGACGTGCGCGTATGCGTTGATGGCTTCCGAGTTTCCTTTCCAACCAACCAGAAGAGTCGAATGGTCTTCCAGTCAGTTCTTCAAATAGGACGAGCCACACCTCCTCATTCACTCCTGGCTTCATTCATGCATACGTGTGTGTGTGTGTGTGTGAGAGAGAGCAACTCACTCCACACACACATATTTAGCTGGTTGTTCTCGCTTTTTGTGCCTGAGACCCAACGTCAAAATCGAACATTAAGAACAGGAGTGGAATCTTCGAAACGACTCGATGAGGAAGGTCGAAAGAGTCTACAAATATATATATATATATTATATAATGTGAAAAGTACCGTGGATTCCTAAAGGTCGTGTGCGGGCAGAAAACCAAAAAAAAACACCAAAAAGAACAAGAAGAAGCCCAGCAGCAAGTCTCAAACTCGAAATGAAAGCGCAAGAGTTAACGAGAACCTTCCGCGTCGATCGGTAAAAGCACGAAAAAAAATGGAGCTTTGGCAAAATATGCAAAAAGATCGGGTTTGCTTCCACAAGTCGCACGTACTTTTACTAATGCGTCCATATTTGGATCTGGATCGTTCGTTTCAGGTTTGCTTCAAGTTGAAGTGCAGTTGCGTTTTATAAGCGATATTGAATATTGTTGATAATATTAAGAGGTACATTTACAGTAGTAGGGTATAATTTTACAATTTTCAAAAGGTTATGTCTAATAAGAAGGTAATATCAAATACAGGATCTTCGCTACGAGGGGATCCTGACGAGTCGCTCACAGGCAATCCCGTAACAGCCAGGAATCATCGGTGGACTGTGCACGCGCGTTGAGTCTTTTCAATTTCAAAATGACAAATGCCACAAAAAGCACAAGGACTGCGCATTGAGACTGAAGCGCGCATATGCTCAGCATCAGCACGCAAGCATACAGTAGTGTAACATGCGCTGATGCTGTGTCAGCGCCAGCCACTCGCCTCCACTGACCTCATCCAACTCTCTCTCGCTCTCAACTTCTTATTCTCACGGACGCATCCATTCGAAGTTTTGGAGTCAAAAACTCTAAGACTCGATTTTCCCGCTTGGTGCCCGCTGACAATGAAGTCAGCGTTGGACTTCGCACTCACAATGGCCGCAAAGCACGCGTCCTTAGCAGATGAGACAAACTTGACTGAGGGCTCTTTTGCCAGGTCAGTATGTGTGATGTTGTCCCTAGTCCCCAAAAGCCATTTGGCGCGCAGTCTTGTCTGCAAAGCTCTCAAACATTAGCATTAGTTCACGCCAGGAATAAGTGCAGCCATGTTCAGCTGCGGCCGTCCCACTCTTCTTTTGTGAGTCGAGTCGCTGGCGAACAGAACACCACGCGGCCATGTGCCTGCCTGCGATCGGTCAAAGAGGCAAACGATCCAAGTTTCCAACGTGGGTGCACGTGCCCGCCCTGACTGCGCAAAAACGCAATCGATACATCGAATTTGCTCTTTCTCCATTTTCGCTGACGTCAGTCAAGAGAGAGTCTATCCTTCGTGGAAAGAACGCGGGTGCTTCATCTTACTCCCATGCATTCGAAGGACGCGCTGCCTCCATCTGTCCACGGTATCAGATGCACTATAGTACTACAGTAAAAGAGCAGGTTGACAAACAAGGCGCTGGGTGTGTGTGGCTGACGACCAAAGGCTCACAGCAGCATTTGAGCAACAGTGTAAACGACCAGCGGAATGCACATAGGTAACCGGAGGCTCTAATATTTTAGGTAAATAGCAAACTTTGCTATTTCTTGCCTCCCTTCTTGCCACCCTTCTTGGTGTCTTGGGCTGGCGCTGGCGTTC